>JBBBDQ010000484.1:11817500-11907500 GCA_037127315.1 Ascarosepion bandense
CGCAACTGTCTTCACATCTGTGTTTCCATCTTTTTCTAGCCCTTTCTCTGACACCCCCTGTAACTGGCCCGTCTTTCTCTTCCCTCTTCTCTTGTCTAAACTTTTACTTTTATGTAGCCCCCTACGCATCAGTGGCGGTACCACCTTGCTTGGGGTGAAATGATTATAATATATATATATATATATATATATATATATATATGCCCGTGTATTAAATACTGGTGCCCCTGCTATTCACCTCGGGGTTCTTGACAAAATCCAACGGAGAATATGTAATGTGATCGTTACCGACTTGGCAGCTCGGCTGCAGACGCTCTCCCACCGGCGTGACGTGGCTTCTCTGTGACTCTACTATAAATACGTTCACGGCCTCTGCTTCAATGAACTTCGATCACTAGTGCCGCCAGGTATGAATTTACACAAGCCTCTACATTAGCAACTAGGCATCACTCTTTTACAGTGAAACCGATAAAATATAACCGCAATTTCTACTCTAATAGCTTTTTTCACGCACTTCCCACCTGTGGAATTCCTTTCCATATACTTGCTTCCCCGACGGCTACAATCTCCAGGAATTTAAATGTAAGGTCAACAGACATCTCCTATCGTACTAACTCGCATCCATTCTCACAAGTTCTTTTTTCATTGACTCCACCCCCATCCTCGGTATCCTCCTCCGTCTATTACCCTCCTCCTGACCATTCCCATAACTAACCCCTCTTTCTCATCACTTTCCCCTGTGTAACCCCCTGCGCAACAGTGGCAGTAGAATATATATATATATATATATATATATATATATATATATATATATATATATTATAAATTATGTTTTAGAACATGTACATACTTTTTTCTATATATGTCCTCTACAATCATATGTTTGTTTCAACGTTGGGTGTCCAACGTCTCATCTGGCGGGCTAGGTAAGAACTGAAATCCTCCGCTGTCTATATGTGGTTCATTGTTGTTGTGGGAGAGGTTGGTTGGAGTTATTGATAATGAAGGGAATGTATCTTCCGTGTTGACCGTTAGACTTTTGAAGAACTTGGTGTGTAAGTGCTAAATTGTTGATTAATTGGCATTATCTGTTGGAATGTACGTTTTTATCGGTAGGGTATATCTTTTGGTTAGAATTTCGAAGAAAGTGGTGTGTGGAGGGGTTTGATTACTTGGTCAGTTTTGTGTGTTTGTGTGGGGATTTTTTGTGATTAGGAAACTCATTTTGTTTATTGACATTAAGAATTTTTAGGACGGCGTCGTGCTTAGCTAGTGTTTGATTAATTGGTGTCTGTTGTTACCAGACAAATGTTATTTATTCTCTTTCATTTAGTGGCGAGCCTGTCTTTCTCAGGGACGTGATAGGGGTGGGGTGTTTTTCTTTTTAATTTTGATTTTTTCAGTACGGTATATTCTTTGTATTTTATTTTTGTTTTTTTATATTTTTATTTTAGCGAGATAGGGGTGTTTGTTCAAGTATTATTGTATTTAGGCGAAGTTGTTTCCAAAAAATCTAAACTTGTATTTTTTAGGAAGTAAATGCAAATTTGTGTTTTATCAGTTTTTTTATAATTTATCTAAATTTTTATATTTAATCTTAATTTTGACTTTAGAGGATTGGTTTTTTCTTTCAATTTTTAATTTTCATAGATTATAGTTTGGAAGCCTGTTTATTTCATTTAATTTTTCATTTTATTTATTTAGATATTTTTGTGGGTATTAGACCTTACTTTAAGGATTTATTAGATCGATAGATCGATTTTTTCTATAGGATTTTTAATCTTTTATAATAAAAATATTTAATCAAATTTCCCGTATTTTTTAGCGTGATTGTAGGGTTAGATCTTTAAGGTGTTTGCAGTTTATTTTTGTGTATGATATAATTATTCTGAAATAGTATATTAAACTTCGCTATAGACTTTAGTGATTTGATCTATTTAAGGGTGGAGTGTTTTGTATTTAGGCGAGGTTATTTATAAAAATCTAAATTTGTATTTTTAGAGGGCAAATGCAAATTTGTGTTTTATCAGTTTTTTATAATTTATCTACATTTGTATATTCTAATCTTAATTTTGAATTTATTGGATCGATTTGTTTTCCTTTAATTTTTAATTTTTCAAAGATTATAGTTTGGGAGCCTGTTTATTTCTTTTAATTTTACGTTTTATTTATTCAGATGTTTTTGTGGGTATTAGACCTTACTTTAAGGATTTATTAGATCGATTTTTCTATAGCATATTTTATCTTTTATAATAAGAATATCTAATCAAACTCCTAGTATTTCCTAGCATGATTGTAGGGTTAGGTCTTATGTGCTTACAGTTTACTGTGGATTCGTGCCTCTGGTTTAAAAGCTTGTTACTATTTATATATTTAAGGATCTCTATTTTTTCTTGAAGGCAAAGAAAACATGGTTCTATTATAGATTTTGCTGTTCTTGCTTGTTTGAGGATATTCCATTTAACCTTAGGTGTTTTATTTTCGTCTTTTAATTTCCAAAAGTATTTGGAGAGAGACGTCATGTTTTGTTTTTCTTTGTTATTGAAGGATGAAAAGTGATTGTAAAAGCGGTTTTTTAAATACGTTCATGGTATTCCCAATATATATTTTTTCTTCTTTAAGATTTTCTATGGATGAAATCGAACACATATATATCAGAGATTTCGTCAGACATTTATTGGTCATGGGGCATTGGTTGGGGTTTCTACAGTTACAGAGGTTATCATGGGACGGACTTGTATTAGTGTTGGAATTATTTTTGCTGTGTAGTTTTAATATTTTGGTGTTATGCATTTTGATTATTTTTTCTAGATTATTGGAACAGCTATAACTTAATTTTATGGTATTTTTATTGAAGAGTTTGCTCAGAGGGTTATTTTTGGGGAAGTGCTTTTCTATTAATTTAAGGAATTTATGCCCCAGCTTGAAGTTAACTGATTGATTGAAGGGAGGGTTATACCATATTATTTTCCTGTTTCTATTTTTGCTTTTTGGACTTTTGAATTTTTCCACAAAGCTGACTTTTGATGATTTATACCCGCTTTCATTAAGGATTCTATTATAAATTCCCTTGTGCTTATCAAATATCTCTTTATTGGATGAGTATGTATTAATGCGACGTTCTACTGATGATGGGATGTGCTTAACAATGGATGGTGGGTGATTAGAGTTGGGGTTAATATATATTGGGTTAGCATTGTTTTTCATGTAAGGTTGGAAAGTGTTCGATACTAAGTCTAATGTTATGTCTAGGAAGTCTACTTGCTTGATATTGTGGTTAATCACTACGTTAAGGCCAAAAGATTTAAAGACTCTATGGATTAATTTTCTGGTTTTATCAACCTTACCTCCAGTAGATTTATCAATTATCATTAGACCGTCGTCCCTATATAGTCCTATATTGCTCGTTTCGATTTCCTTATATGCAGTTAAGTTGTACGTCCAATCGGATCCGAAGCCTCTGCAGAATCCAAGGCACCCATAAATAAATGAAAGTTCTCCTTTGAGGTCTTAGTCCACTGTTCGGATTTCAGTCCTTGTCGCCCTCCTGATGAGACGTTGGACAACCAACGTTGAAACAATCATATGATTGTAGAGGACATATATAGAAAAAATTATGTACATTTTCTAAAACATAATTCATAATAAATATTCACAGCTCTATACATCATATATCGAGCACTATTTTAAATTAATGTTTTGGACGGAAAAAATTATTTCTTCGTTCTGTACCCACTCGGATATATATATATATATATATATATATATATATATATATATATATATATATATATATAAACAGACAACAGGAAAACTGAACTTAGTCATAGCCGTCGCGTTTCGTCATCTGACGGATTTTTCAAGGCAATTGAAATTATTTTATTTTGTATAATGTATCTATAACCCGGTGTGCATTGTGGTACAGTAGATATCGGGATCTGAGGGGATCCGAGTTCGAATTCCAGTTGAATTCTTTGCATTCACTTACGTGCAAATACTTTCGGAAAGGTATCAATTCGTCCCTTTCCTCCAGTTATGGGTTGAATAACAGGACGTATTAGGTTCTATAGCCTTGGCTAGCAACCAATCTACCGCATAATATAATGGCAGTCTACTGCTGGATAATATTCTGTCCAGTCAGTCATGTCTCTTTTGAGACATGATCGCCCAAGCGTGTATCACGTAACTGATTGATCTATAAACAAAATGTTGTTACTTGAATTTTCTAAATTACAAGATGGTCATAAATATTCACCAGAGAACTGAAATTTTATATTAAATTACGTCACTCAGCAACCTTGCCGGTTTAAAAAAAAAATTAAAAGCTATCAAGTCCAGTAAGTAAGATAAGATATTAAGAGAAATATTTCCCATATTCTTTGCCATCAACATAATCTTAAACTGAAGACTCAACTCGTGACGATCTAAACTTATTTATAAATGGAACTTTGTCTGTGTGTATATATCTTTGTGTGTGTGTGTGTCTGTCTGTGTGTGTTACCTATAGACTCCGAAACGGCTCAACTGATTTTCTTGAAAATTTACACAGTTGTACTATAAGCGTCTGCGAGTGTTCATAGCTAGGTTCTGTGTTGAGGTACCCCCGATAAATATCGAAAATCGATAATTGAAAAAATCGGGTTATAGAAGGAGTGGTCCGATTTTAATCAAATTTGATACACTCATAGACAAAGACATAAGAAACGATATTCAGAAGTTTCAAGGTTGCAGTTCTTACATTAGTGCAGAAAATCGATAATATATATATATATATATATATATATATATATATATATATATATATATATATATATAAGACAATATGTTTGTGTGTGTGTCTGTTTATCTGCCTGTATGTCTGTATTTTTTTCAGAACTTTTATTTTAGTTTTTGCTTCGGGTTTGGCTCTAAGTAGATATAATTGTAGTTCCTAGTCTCAGCCATGATGTCATTTACTCAGAGGACTTATTTAGCCTTCAAAATTCAGTTTACGACGAAAAAAACTTTTTTGATAACGATACCAGGAAATCAAAATTTGACTTACATCCATTGATTTTTCTTTCGGTCTACGGCTTCGCTTTAACTGGAAACAACTATTGGTTTTTAGTCTTTCGTGCCAACGTCCAAAGAGTCTGATCTCCAGGACCATGGATTAGTTTTAAAGCTTTCATTACACCCGAGCAACGCCGGGCTATACTGCTAGTTTATCTTAATCCTGGCAGTCATGTTACTATTGTGAAAGTCTTCTCTTATCCTTAGCTCTTGATTTTTTTTCTTTCTTTTTATGTTTGAATATATATAATAAAACCTTTCCGTCAATTTAGTTATACGTTTAAATTTATAAAGTTTTACCAAAAAGGAAAGTTCGTCAGAACAATTACCATTAAAATATTTATAGAGAAAGTACAAGTAAGTTACTTTATGGCAGTGAGAAAGAAACTAAAATTGCAGATTCTTCTTTGAAATATATATATATATATATATATATATATATATATATATATATAATTCTTTTTTTATTCAATTTATCTTTATTACTCTAAACGTTAATTTTAGTAGGTAAAAGTGTTGTCAACATATGTTTTTATTTTACAGTGAAATTAATGTCAACCTGTATAGATGAAGAATGTTTCTTCCCATCAGACAATCGAACTTCTATTCCCATTTTCCACCAAGGAAATCACACCTATAACCAAAATATGCCTTTACGTACCAATGACCTAATAAATAAGGAGTAAATATGTCAACACAAACACAGGTGACCACTAAAATTAATTTATAATGTATAATACATACATAAATAATTACGTCACCTAAAGATGAAAAAGATCAATTACTTTATACAGTAAATATTTGGTAGCAATAAACTTATCTTTCCAGTTATTATCCCAACACTTCGACCGTCGTGCCCTCCGACCTTCTTCAGGTACCTGTTGATCCGAGTAACCTTCAAAAATCTGAAACTGAACCCTTTGTTTCATCTGCGGAGTAGATTTTTCTCTTTCCGCTGTCCATGTCTACGGGCATCTTGCTCACTGATTCAGTCAGTCAGTTAAGTGCCATACCTGATGCACGCTTTGGGCGATCATGTATCGAAAGAGACATGACTGACTGGGAAGAAGATTATCCCGGAGTAGGTTGGCATTGCTTTCTGTGGTAGACTGTTTGCAAGCCAAGGCTACTGAACTCAGTCTGTTCTGTTATTTAACCCATAAGTGGAGGGAAGAGATGGAATAATGTCCACTGCACCACAGCTCACTCGTTAGTAGTCCGTTTTCACTGAATCTGAGTCTATACGTCCCAAAGATTGATCACAGCATTCACGAGCTAAGTTCACGGACTAAATGATTTTATGCACTAGCCTAGAATGTAAATAATGATATATTACTTCAAGCAAATTCAGAAAGTATATTCTTGAATCCTTCGATTAAGAAAGAAAGGATACTAAAAATTCCCACAACGTGAGTGCAAACATTTACACCAGCTGATTGTCAAAGAAAAATATGCCCAAGTTGGATAAAGTGGTAATTAAAACAGATCCTGGTGATTTTTAGATCAATACTTAATAGTGCAGAAAGGTTACTTAAACTGGTTGAATGAAGTTGGATAAAAATGTAGATAATTAAAATACATTAAAATGATGGAAATTTACATATTTTGGTTTTCTAAAGGTGATTAAGAATGTAGGCAATGAAAAATGCTTAGTACTGCTGAAAATTTACATAATTTGGTATACTAAGATAAATAAGAGTTTACAAAATGAATAATAACTAATAACTCTGAAAAGTAACATAATTCGGTTTATTTAATGTGAATAACAAATGAAGGTAATAAAAAAATAACTAATAATGCTGAAAAGTTACATAATTTGGATTACTAATAATGAATAAGAATGTGGGGCAATTAAAAATGAGAAATATGGGTGAAACGTTAATTATAATTTTGATTACGAAAGTAAATAAGAATGTAGGCTATTAAAATACCTAATTATGCTGAAATGTTACATAAACTAGTTTACTTAACGTAAATAAAGATTCAGGCAATTAAAAATACAGAATAGTGCTAATTTGGTTTGTTAACGATGAATAAGAATGTAGACTATTAAAAATACTTAATAGTACTAAGTGTGAAGAGAAGTCATCTATGAAATATTTTCTAACAAATCTGAACAATTACACAAAATTATGAGACCCTATAGTAAAAAAATTCCCCGTGAGAGCATTACAGAATTAAAGTCTGTAGAGCAAATTGATTTTGAGCCGTTGAAAGATACGTTAAATACAATAGAAATGATTAACTAAGTTTGAGAGAATAATTCTGAGACCATAATAAACTAGTCAGCTACGCTGGGATCATTAGCAGAATAGCAGTTATAATCTCATTACTATTGATACTGAGAAGGATTAGGAAATTGATAATCAAAATGTACAGGCAGGTGTTCATGAAGGCGAGTGAAAAACACCATTCAGTGTTCTTTACCAAAGCAGCTCAATTTTGGCCGAAGAAGATTCAATAAGCGAAGAGCAATTAATGATTACAGAAAAAAATATAATGAACAGCGATATTCAGGTGCATTATAACAGAAAAAGAAAGACCTTTTTAATTTCTACTGTATGAATGGTAAAACTTTTGAATGAATTAAGTGATAAGGGGTAATGCGAACCATAACTAAATAATAATTGAAAATATATAGAGAGAGACAAAAGGAAGAGAGAGATTAGCGCTGCCTATATGGAGTTGTAGT
This sequence comes from Ascarosepion bandense, assembly GCA_037127315.1. NCBI lineage: Eukaryota > Metazoa > Mollusca > Cephalopoda > Sepiida > Sepiidae > Ascarosepion > Ascarosepion bandense. The sequence goes on from JBBBDQ010000484.1 coordinate 11,825,245, forward strand.
ATGAGATGAATTTACAGGAAATTAGAGCGATTTGAGTTCTATGACAACTTTCAAAAAGGGGCTGGAAAACCTCAAATTTGGAAAACTACTTGAGTAAAAATATTTTGAAATATGGATTTTAGAAAAATGCTGAAATTCAACCAAAGGCAAATCCTGACCAATCCCTACCCTGCTAGATTAATAATTTCCTGTAAGCTAGAGATTTTAGAACAGAAGATAAAAGAAATCAGGAGAAAGAAGGAGAGTCACCACACTACTATTACCGGAGTTCACATTTGTTGAGGCTACCTAACCAAGACTTAGTTCCGTCAGAAAATAGAAGATCACAGAAGACCAGAACTTAGAACTTTACGTTACTACCAACACAAGCTGCGGAGTTTGAAGGCGAACCCTGTATCATTAGATTTTAAGCGAGAAGGGTTAAAACCACTGTATGCAATAAACCATATATAAATCAAATCGTTGTTTCATGTTTTTAGTCATAGATCTACATTATTGTTTACCGTTGACTAAAACCGATATAGGGGTTGCTCCTGACCAGGTTCGAAAGGTTTGAGGGTTATATCCTAACGTAACTGTTGAATTTTCTCTGGAGATATTTTTTACTATCCAGGCTTGCACTGGTATCCTAAAAATGGCAGACATTTTACAGAAATTTATTTTATCTTTATTCTAAGTATTCTTAATAGATGAGATCGTTTACATTTTATCATTTGTTTATGAACATTCATAAGTAATCGATATTTTTCCGTTGAGAATCCAGCATTTTTCCAACAATAAATAATATAATTAACTTTAGTTAGCTTATTTTATTGATAATAATGATGATTATGCTCTTTACAAAATACATTATTTTTGTTAGGCACTTTTATTATTTTCCATTCTCCAAAAATGTGATACTACTTTCCTATAAAGATTCTAACATCGAGATTTATCTATTCAAAAAAGTTAGCTAAGTAGATAGATAGATAGATAGATAGATAGATAGATAGATAGATAGATAGATAGATAGATAGATAGGTAGGTAGATAGATAGATAGATAGATAGATAGATAGAACATATTTGCATGCTATATAGACGGAAAGAGAGAGAATCTTGCATAATCCCCTAGCTATTGAGAACTTCCTCTTCCGGTGAAGGGAGCGACTTCGTTGTTTTTGTTAAGTCTCTAAGGGAGCAGCTTGTCAATAGATTCAAGCTGTATGTTATTCTCATTATAAATGGAGGTCACCACCAATCCCCGAAACAAACAATAGAAAAGGCAAGTTAAAGAAGTGGTTTGTTTACTTATTCCTTAATTTATGCCCAAACTGATGCAAATTAAGGAAACTTTGACAGCTAAAGCAATGTTTGCAATAGACTTTCCCCGTGTTCTGTCATTTTTTCACAGTCTACCTCGACTTGAGCACCAGGGTTCTTTTCCCACACTTCCGGTTGGTAAATGTTCTTCTTTTAACTGGACCTTTTCAACATAACGTCATGTCACGCTTCTTCTTTTTCTTCTACTTCTTCAACAATCGACATGACTACTTATTTTCTTTCTCGTTAATTGCTTCCCTTTTATTTATTTCTTAACGTCGACACGGAGATCCGAAGGCGAATTGGCATGGCAAAGGACGCGTTCCAGAAGATGAGCAAAATACTAACACACAGGAAGATCTCAATAGAAACGAAGAAAAGAGTGCTAGACTGCTACGTGATGTCAGTTCTTCAGTACGGCTGTGAATGCTGGACAATATCATCGAAAATGAGGACAAAACTGGAAGCGGCCGAAATGTGGTTCTACAGAAGGATGCTACGTATATCGTGGACTGAGCATACAAGCAACGACGAAGTGTTAGAAAGAATGGCAACAAAAAGGAAATTGATGCTGAGCATCAGGAAGAGACAACTAAAGTTCCTGGGACACGCAATGAGGAAGGAGAGCCTGGAGGACCTGATACTGACTGGACAGATAGAAGGAAGGAGAGACAGAGGAAGGCAGCGGATAACATATCTGCAGAGTCTGATCAGGTGGATGACGGAACGGGGGTTGCCAGGAGCAACAGGAGCAAACATACTAAGAGCCACAAGGGATAGAGAGACGTGGAGATCCATGATCGCCTACGTCCTGAAGGGACAGGGCACATAGAAGAAGAAGAAGAACGTCGTCCTCTTTCTTCTAAGTTTACTCACCAAACCAAATTACGGAAATCAGACGAGACATTTCAATAACGCATAATGCCTTCCAAAGACTGAAAAAAGTATTAAGGAATAGGAAAATTTAGTTAAAAAGAAAGAACTTAATAATGAGGTTCTCCTATATGGTGATTTACTTAGTGTAGCGTAGTTGCGGCCGTGGGGATCGAATCTATTACTCAGTCGGGAACTGATCGAGCAAGACGAGCTTGCTTAACTACTACACGTTAAAATGCTTAAATGCATTTACTATGCGTGGTTTAGTTGTGTCACAAGTCTGAACGTATGGGATACCCCCGGTGATGAACGAATTCACTACTCAATTGTAATTGATATAAGGAAATAAACTTGCTAACCATGACACCACGTCGAAGCAACCAATGATTTTTCAAGCGTAGCTTAGATGTGGCACAAGGTCGAAATTTTGGAGCACTCAGTGAGTATCGATCTCACTTTTCAGTCGTATTGATACAGACGAGTCTATCCATTACACCATATCGAGGTAACCTAAAAATCCTACAATTTATTAGTGAATGCTGCACAATTTTTCCATTTATTTTTAACGAGCAGTATAGCCCGGCGTTGCTCGGGTGTAATGAAAGCTTTAAAACTAATCCATGGTCCTGGAGATCAGACTCAGACTAAAGAATATTTGTGTGAAATTTGGTGAGAATCGAATAAAAATTGTGGACTTGTATAAATGACATACAGACAGATAAACAGAAATACACACAAGCATCTTGCCTTTCATATATATATATATATATATATATATATATATATATATATATATTATCGATTTTCTGCACTATTGTAAGAACTTCAACCTTGAAACTTCTGAATATCGTTTGTTATGTCTTTGTCTATGAGTGTATCAAATTTGATTAAAATCGGACCACTCCTTCTATAACCCGAATTTTTCGATTATCGATTTTCGGTATTTATCGGGGGTACCTCGTCACAAAACCTAGCTAAGGACAATCGCAGACGCTTATAGTACAACTGTGTACATTTTCAAGAAAATCGGTTCAGCCGTTTCGGAGTTTATAGGTAACGGACATACACACACACACACACACACACACACACACACACACACACAGAGAGACAAAGTTCCATTTATAAATATATTTAGATTCTTCTACTTTATTCGCAATGTTCATTTTTGCCAGTCTTCAGTAAACTACTGACAAAAGAAGAATAAAAATCGGTTAAGCTTTTCTTTTATCGTTTTATTCTTCAATTTACCTTTCTCCGGTAACTATATATATATACACAGTGGCACGCATAAGTATTGGACACATGTTATTTTCTGTTATAACTCTAGTTTATGTTCGCCATTTTGCCTGATATTTGGTAAGTAATATTTCGTAAAGTTGTTTGAGTTGTATGTGGAAGGAAAATTAAAAACTCATTGTTGAATCAATTTTTTTTTTATCAAAGTTCAAAATACCCTATGCAAAGTATTGGATACATGACATTTTTTTCAAATTTCCAGTCGAAACTTTGTATTTTAAAAGACTTTAAATATTCAAATTTTTTATAATATTGGAATGTTATCTCTGACCAATCAGAGAAGCACTTAACTGGCTGAATGGACGTTTACATTTTGGTATCACAATGGCCATCCAGAACGTTCTAGATATTTAATGAGTAAAACAAGCTGGTCTATCTAACCGCGGCTGGCAATCAGTCAAGTGCATACATGATACACGTTTGGCGATCATGTCTCGAAAGAGACATAACTGACTGATCAGAATATTTTATGGTAGTAGGTTGCCATTACTTTGTGTGGTAAACTGGTTGCCAACCAAGGCTATAGAAGCCAATCTGCCCTGCTATTAAACCGATTGCTGGAGGGATAAGCAACGGTTTAATATCTTTCCCAAAGGCATTTGCGTTTAGGTGAATGCAACGAATTCAACTGGAATTCGAACACGGCTCTCCGATTTCTCATTCCGAGCCGATATCCACTGCACCACAACGCACATGCGGTTGGCAATATGTATATGAAAAACACCTTTTAATTAAAATCAGAAAGTGTCCCCTGTTGGAGTGCATACTTAATTTATAATTAAGGCCCATTATAATTTCAATACAAACCGTAGGTTGGCTCTATGGCTATGGAAGCGCAAATGTGCTTCAGCAGATGTATGTTGTTAGGGCGCTCTCCGCCTTTTAAGTATAATGAACTGTTCCAGGCACTATAAATGGTGGTAGTGTCGGGAGTACGACGGAGTTCGACGTATACGAGATACCACTGGAAAAGGAACAACGCAACAAAACAACCGAGGTAATGGACACCTCAGAAATGCCTCTACCTCGTTCAGCGTCGCTAAAACGAGGGAGGAAGGAAGAAGAGGAGGAGGCAGAAAATAATAAAAAGAAAAAGAAAACGGATCGCAGTAGAACGGAAAAGACTCGGGTGGCTGCCAAGGCACAGTCCACCCCTTCATCACCTGTTAAAACTGGAACTGTGAAGAGGAGAAGTCAGTCCGCCTCCCCAGTCAGAACTACATCGTCTCCTTCTCCCACACCCCCTTGCAACCTGTAACTCCTTCCCTTTCAGAAAAATCCCCTACTCAACCTGAATCCCCCTTCCCCCGATTGGAAAAACCCTCCCCTACCAACAGCCAACCCTCCCCTACCAATAGCCAACCAAGCCAAAAGGAAAAGAAAACGAAAAGGGACAATAGCTACAAAAGAGTGGATATATGCAGAATAGACAGATCGGCCTTAGCGAGGGACCTCTCTTCCCAGAAAAGAACCCTCCTAAGGCTACTGTTTAAGTTGACCTCGATCGACGGTAAGTTTGTCGAGGACCCAACCAATTTTGCACAAGCCCCCGGAGTTTTAACACTCATAAGAAATACAAATCTCAAGGTTTGGGAATTTATACAGGGAGCGGTGGAAGAGTTTCCCAAAATCAAAATGGCCGAAACAGGCACAAAATATTTACAGAAACTTTCTAACTTTTGTTCTGGGAGGGTCCATATCATCCTCTACCCATCATTATATTTTTTTAAAATCTTATCACACCGAGCAAGGCGGTAATGCCACTGATGCGCAGGGGGCTACATAAGAGTGAAGAGATTGGAAAAGAGAAAACCGGAAACCGCATCCTAAACAGGAAACAAGGGATGAGCCTCTTCACCTGTTCAATAGACGTGGGTGGTGTGTGAACCGGGTGATAGTTTAATCCATCTACTCTAATTATAGGGCTGTAAAGCTAACGTTTCCTACGGACGTTGGCGGCATTGTCCAGGACGGACGAATTACGTCCGATATTGGTACGGGAAGCCTAGGACAATCCGTCGGCGTCCCTACTGCCATAGATTTCCGTCCTGTATGTAATCAGGAGTAATTTTTTTGCTTTCTCTTTACAGGTCTAAATAGATGTCAATCAAGTTAGCCAGTATGAACGTGAAGGGCCTTAGGGATCGGAGTAAGGCTGCCCGCCTGCTTCGGGACCTCTTGTCCTTCGGCGTGGATATCGCCGCATCCAAGAGACTCACTTTGTTTGCAAGGCCGATGCCTGTGCGCTGTCTAACGACTTTGTCGTCTATTCAGCATATGGGAACCGGCTGGCCAGAGATTCTTTCCTGGTTAAGCGTACCCTGGACGCGAAGGTGGATCTTGTCCATGTCGGTGCCGAGGGCCGGCTGATCGTGGCCGATATTGCAGTGAAAAGCAATGCGTTTCGACTGGTTGTGGTTTATGCGCCCAACGACCAGGAGGAGAGCGTCTCGTTTTGTCGGCGGTTGGAGCCCTTCCTGGTGGATTCAACGCGACTCGTCTTAGTGGGGGACTGGAATGCCATCCTGGATCCCAATTTGGATAGAGGGTGCGGAGCTAGAGGGAAGGCACGTGATCGTAGCTTGGTCGATCTCATCGAGGACTTCGGTCTAGTCGATAGATACCGGGTCGACCACAAGGGTGGGAGAATGTGGACGTGGGCTAATAGTTGGCCTTCTACCAAGGTGGCTAGCTACCTTGATAGAATGTTAGTTCGTGAAGCCGACATAGATCTTTTAGATTGTCCCACGTTCCACTAGTTACTCGGACCACAAACTCGTTTGTGCCCGGGTAAATTTAGAAAATAGGCCTAGAATGGCTGGTTACTGGACGTTCAACGTGTCCTTACTGGACAGGCGGGACTTCCGGTGCCAGCTAATTAACTTAGTACAGCGGGCGTTAACTGGGGGAGTCATCGGGAATAAGTGGTGGGAGAACCTTCAGAATAGTATTAGGTCTTTCACCACCAACTTCAGCAAACGGCTCAAACTAGATAAGGCTGACAAGGTGAAGACAGAGCTAATTACTCCCGGGCGGTGGCTGGTGGGGATCCCCTAGAGATAGCCATAGCTAAGGAGGCCCTGGAACGGTCGAATAGCGATCGTTACATGAGCCAGGTAGTTAGACATAAGTTAAGCAAGATATCTTCCGAAGCTGTGAATATGGGCGCAGAACTGCGCAAGGAAGAAATTCGCCGAGGAGGCTACCGGTACATTCGAGAGGTTGCAACCCGGAGGGACACACTCTTCGGTCGAATGACGACATTGCGAGGCGTTTCGGCGGCATTTCGAGATTATGTTTACCAAGGAGCCTGGTCTCCGTGATGAGGTGTTTCGTAGCTATTTGGCTGACTTCCTCCGGCTTTTGCCGGCTGATGCAGCTAGCTGCGAGGGAGAGATTACGGAGGGCGAAGTCTACGCGGCTTTGAAGAAGGTCGGGAGAGGTAAATCGCCGGGTCTCTATGGTTTGCCCTATGAATTGTACTTGAGGCTGTCGCACATCTTTGTCCCGATTTTGACTGTCGTGTTCAACAACTGGTTTCGGCAGGGGTCCATCCCCAACCGGTTCACCAAGGGTGTGATCAGGCTGTTGAGAAAAGGCAAGGATGTGGGGAGAGAGCTAGAGGATTACCGGCCCATAACTCTGCTAAACACAGAGTTGAAGATTTTGGCCAAGATCTTGCAAAATCGTTTGTAATTAGTTGCCGAGTCTCTGTTGTGACCTGAGCAGACTTGTGCTGTGAAGTGCCGAACAATTCAGAGAAACCTGCATCTGATACACACGATCATATAGGGGATAAAAGACGACGAACAAGCCGCGCTGATCCATTTAGATCAGTCCAAGGCATTTGATAGGGTTGACCATCGTTACCTGGCGGCTGTCCTGCAGGCAGCTGGATTCAAAACCAACTTCTGCCGCTGGATTAGCCTCCTGTATCAATCCCCCACGGCTGTGGTACAGGTGAACGGAAAGTTGTCGGGCGTTCTGGCGCTGTCTAGGTCGGTCCGACAGGGTTGTCCACTGTCGCCCCTACTTTATGCTTTGGCGTTGGAGCCCCTCCTTCGCCGGCTAAGGGACAGGGCGTGCAGTCCGGCCCTACGTGGAATCGCTGTCCCTGGTGGTGCTCGAGCCAGGGTTTTCGCGTACGCCGATGACGTCACTACTTTCGTGTCCTCCCAGAGTGACATCGAGGTGGTACAGAAGGCGATTGAACGGTACGAACAGGTGACAGGGGACAAGATTAACCGCAACAAGTCGTCCGGCTTGCGGTTAGGTGCCTGGAAGGGTGTTACCATCCCGGGGCCCTTCGACTGGACGGACGGCCCGGTCTGCATTCCTGGAGAAAAATTGGTCTGAAGTACTGGCAAAGGTAGACGCGTCGGCCAAGACTTGGCGTCGAAGGAATTTGTCCTTAAAGGGTTTGGCAGAGGCGTGTGCTACATACGTCTTTCCCATTATCCTTTACCAGTTGTCAGTACTTCAACTTTGTAAACGGCGTAGGAAGGCGATAGAGCTATTCTCCATTCTGTGGAGAGGAGGCAAACACTACGTCGACAAAAGTGTCTGTTAACAACGTCCGTGTCATGGGGGTCTGGGAATGCCATACCTGATGGGCTATAAGGTTGCGTCAAGGTTGGTTTTTCTCAGGCGAACGATTTTGGAAGACTCATTGCTCAAGGGGATAGTGAGGGACTATCACTTCCCCCATCTCGAGGTGGTGCCGTAAGCCTCGAGGGTGATCGAGTTTTCTCCTCGAATATCTGGCGGCCCTGCGGGCCATTCCCGGTCCAGTGATCTTTCACGGCCTAGGAGAGTCTTCTATCGTGGGTTAGTGGAGGGCGTCGCGAAGGATTCATTACGTGATGTGCTGCGCTTGTCGGAGGATGAGTTTTGCTCGTTCTGGTCTTGGGCGCCAGGTAGTGATTATCTCAGCAACTCTGAGTTTTCGCTCACCTGGCTATTAGCTCGGAATCGCTTGCCTCTCAATGACAAGGCCTTCATATGGGGCCTGGCAGATTTGCCAGATTGTGAACGCTGCAACCTCGGCTTGAAAGAAACGGCTTCGCACGCCTTCTACCATTGTTCGCGGGTTCGCCCTCTATGGGACCGTGTCGGCGAGTTGACTGCTCGTATCGCGCCGCAAGAGATTGTGCTCATTGATCGTGCATTCGCCTGCGACAATGTGTCGCCCACCTTTTCTGAGATGAAGCGTATGGTGTTTCTGTCGCTGCTAGCCACGGCTCGAATGGTGATTTGGACGACGCAAACGGAGGAAGTCTTGGGAGGTCAGCGTCTTTCACATCAGGATCTGATCCGCTATTTTGAACATCAGCTCAAAATAAGGATTAGAACTGATTGGAAACGTTTGACTTTGACAGACTTCAGCAAAAGGTGGGTAAATGTAGCAAGTCTGGTCCGCGTGAACGGGGCTAGTCTTGATTTTCTCTGTTAGAACTGCCGGTTACATCGGGGTGGATTCCTGTGGAACCCTCCCCTGGTTAAGGTAGTTCTCTTTTGTGTACCTAGTTAAAGTGAATGAATGTGTTCCTAACCTGTACCCGGCTTTCTCTTTTGTTATGATCCAAGTCGAGATTCCCAACCTCCCCAGTTTGTTTTGGTCTCCTTTTATCTCGGCTGGTTCAGCCTTTTATTGTCCCATTCCATTAATTCTTTATCCTCCTCCCCACTCCCTTAGCGAGTGTGCTTCTTGATTTCGCCTTTTACTGGGATGGACGGGTCTTACTAACATTATTATTATTTTAGTTCAAAATTTGTTGTATTTTCAGTTTGTTTTTTGGGTTCATTCCCCGCCCATCATTTCATTCTTCATTAAATTTATTAAATTATGTATTATATTGTATATAAGCACATTTTTATTGTCATGGTTTTTCCCTGTTTTTAGGTGCCCCTCGTAAATATGTGGTATTGTGGTGTAAAAAGGATTGGGAGGTGATGGATGGGTTCTTTTGGTGATTGAGCATATTGTAACGAGTGAATGGGTCGTGATAGTGTTTAGCTAGGTATAGAATAGTTAAGCGATAACCAACCTCTACTCCTCCCCTTTTCGGCTTTGTGCCACAATTTTTTGTATTTTTGCAAAAAATAAATAGTGTTAGACAATTACGAGTCAGTTGTGTATTTCCGGTTGTAAACCGGAAGTGATAATTGCACTCTACGACATACAGAGACGTACACATTAATACCTTGTTTTCCTGTATTATACTAACCACTTTTGTAAATACCATTTCTTCCTTAATACATTTTATTATTATATTTCTGTTGTTCGCTGTTATTACCTGCACAACTCAACAGTGGCGACGAAGATACTCGACATTCACACGGTGGAAATACTGAAATTTCAAATTCGTCGCACAATTCAACAGTGGCGACGTGGATTATTCGATATTCACTCGAAGAAATAACTCTAAAAATTCAAAATCTTCTCACAACCCAATAATGGTGACGAAATTGTAAAATTGGTCCACAACACAAAAGTGTGACTAAATTTCGACATTCTCAAGAAAAAAATTCAGTTGCGTTACTTTAGTACAACAGTGGATTTAGTTTCACAGAAATTTTAAGTCATTGCACCCGAATTGTTAACGGCAACAGACACAAAGTACGTGGAAAGCCACATTCGCAGCAAGAAAACTGTAAGTCTCGTTTTTACTTCTTTCTTCTGTGGAAAATTTGATTTGGGTTAAAACTTGTGACCCTCCCCTATGTGAAAGAAAATTTTTATTTTTGGCATTAAGTTGTTTGCTTTAAGAAAAATTAAAAATGGAACAATTAAAAAATACTATACTCGAACTGATTAAATATCAGACACAACAACAATTGGAATTACAGGAAAAATTTCAAGAAATGCAAATAGAAAATGAGAAAAAACGAATTGAAAATGAGAAAAGACAACAAAAATTTCTGGAGGAAAATGCTAACAAAAACAGCAAAAATTTCAAGAAATGCAACTTGAAAATGATATAAGACAACAACAACTTCAAGAGGAAAACACTAAAAAATACGTAGAGATGCAGGAAGTTTTACAAAAAATAATTACCGAGAAAAACAAAAGCTCGGATGATAACACGTTCTCACAAAATACAATATGGTCTACGATCGAGAATTTCATCTATAATCCCGATGAAGATAGTACGTTTGAGAGATACTATCATAGATACCAAGATTTCTATGAAATAGATTGTAAATCGTGGCCGAATGAGAAAAAATTAGGCTTCTCTTAAGGAAATTATGGACATATGAACACAATAAGTTCACGGATTTCATCTTACCAAGGAAGACAAGAGACTTGGATTTCGATGAAGCAATAAGTCTGTTGAAAGAATTGTTTAGTCCGAGGTTATCTTTATTTCACAAAAGGTGGAAGTGTTTGAACCTACAGAAAAATAATGATGAGGTCTATACTACGTTCGCGTCTGTAGTAAACAAAAATTGTGATTATTTCAAACTAGCAGAACTGACTGCAGATAATTTTAAATGCCTAGTATTTGTGCTTGGTTTAGTATCTGACAAAGACGCTGATATGAGAAGAAGGATACTAACAAAACTGGAGAATGAGCAAAATATTACGCTACAAAAACTGGCGGATTACTGCCAACAGTGTTAGCATTAAGGGGGATGCAAAGAAAATCCAGGAAACCGCTATAGCAAGCATTAAAAAAAGTTACTAGGACACGTATTCGGTCTCGATCACCGAGACGCAAGTATCATTCACCAACGACAGAAAAAAGTGGGAGTAAGTATGAAAAAGACCCCATCAAAACCTTGTTATGGTTGCGGTGAACGTCATTGGAGAAGCGACTGTCCATTCAAAAATAAAACGTGTAGAAACTGCAATAGACGAGGTCATATTAAGTCTAAATGCAGAGAAAAAAGTAAAAGCCACGTAAAAATTACAAGATCAGAAGAACAGAACCAGAACATTTGTAAATATTTGCAAGTAGAAATATTAAATCAACCCATTAAGATGCAGTTAGATAGTGGAAGTGATATTTCCATTATAAACTTAAAAACGTGGAAGAAACTGATCAGACCAACTTTATTGAAAACAAATAAGGTTGCCAGAACTGTCACTGGAAGAAAAATCAAATTCGAAAAATCAAATTCGAAGGAGAACTAATATTAAATGTTAAGTTCAACAATCTAACGAAAAGAGTGAAAATGTTTATAATGAAAGGTACGAACAATCTTTTCGGGAGAGATTGGATAAACGAATTCGACTTATGGGATCTACTTATAAGCGCGTATTGCAGAAATATTAGTGAAACGACTGATGAAATTAAAAAAATTAAAAACTACGATAAAAAAAAGCTTTCCCTGAAGTATTTACAGAAGGTCTAGAGAGATGCACCAAAATGGTAGCAAAAATCCAATTAAAGAATGATATACAACCAGTTTTCAGAAAGAAAAGAAATACGCCTTACGCGGCGATTGAAAAAATTGATGCGGAACTGGAAAGACTGACAAAATTAGGTGTGATTTCAAAAACCGATTATAGTGACTGGGCCACGCCTGTGGTTTATGTGAAAAAGAAATCTGGAGACATTCGTATTTGGGCTGACTTTTCGACAGGGTTAAACAACGCCATACAGGACTTCCATTATCATTTACCTAGTCCTGATGAAGTATTCGCTAAACTAAATGTCGGGAAGTATTTCACTAAAATAGGCCTCAGTGAGGCATACCTACAGATACAGGTCGGTGAGGAAAGTTCAAAACTACTATGCATAAATACGCATAGAGGACTATACAAATACGAACGGTTACCTTTGGGAGTAAAAACGGCACCAGCAATATTTCAACAAATTATGTATAAAATGCTGGCGGACCTTGACTTCGCTATGGCATATCTCGACGACATTTTAATTACAACACTTACCATCGAGCAAAATTGGTCATGCGGATGGCTTATCCAGACTAATCCCAAAAGTAGATGAACCATGGGAAGATAAGGTAATTACGGCACTGAGAACAGAAGTGGAAGTACTGAATATGCTGAATGACACTATTAGAGAATTGCCAGTTTCTTTAGTAGAAATAAAGAAAGAAGCTGAGAAAGACCAATTCATCAAAGACACAAAAATAAAATTAACCGAGAAGGACCACCGGATTTCGGAGACATTTTCAATATGTGATAATGTGCTGTTGTATAGTGAAAGAGTTGTAATCCCAAAAGCTTTGCAGAAGAGGGTTCTGAGAGACTTTCATGCAGGACACCCCGGAGTAAATCGCATGAAAAGCCTGATACGATCTTACGTATATTGGTCGAGGAGCACACAATACATACTCAGGAGGTGTTCGAGAGGATAAGAAAATATGGGTTCAAAGTGAAGGAAGGAAAATGTGATTTCTTGTTAGAAGAGATCAGATACCTAGGACACATAATCAATAAGGATGGGAAAAAACCAGATCCAAATCGTTCCTCTGCAATCCGAAACATGCCTGAGCCAAAAAAACATTAAGACACTTCAGAGCTTCTTAGGTTTGGTAAGTTATTACCAAGCATTCATTCCAAACTTGCACAAACTGCAAGCGCCTCTAAATGAACTACTTCAAAAAGATAAAACTTGGCATTGATCTAATGAGTGTAAGAAAACGTTCGAGGAAATAAAAGATAGACTAACATCAGATCTATTCCTCGCACACTATAATCCCAAGCTAGAAGTAGTGATAGCTTGCGACGCCAGTGAATATGGGATTGGCGCATGCATCTTACATAAGTGCAAAAACGGCGCGATGAAACCGATCGCTCACGCGAGTAGATCGTTACTACCAGCAGAACGTAACTACTCACAAATAGAAAAAGAAGCGCTAGCGATAATTTTTTTCGGTGACTAAATTTCCATAGGTACATCCACGGAAGATTCTTTACATTACAAACGGACCATAAACAGTTATTAACCATCTTCGGTTAAAAAAAGGGACTCCCTACACCGCAAATCGATTATTAAGATGGGGAACAATATTATTGAATTACAACTTTAAATTACAACACTTACCATCGAGCAAAATTGGTCATGCGGATGGCTTATCCAGACTAATCCCAAAAGTAGATGAACCATGGGAAAATACGGTAATTGCAGCATTGAGAGCAGAAGTGGAAGTACTGAATATGCTAAATATACTATCAGAGAATTACCAGTTTCTTTAGTAGAAATAAAGAAAGAAGCTGAGAAAGACCAATTCATTCAAACAGACAAAAATAAAATTAACCGAGAAGGACCACCGGATTTCGGAGACATTTTCAATATGTGATAATGTGCTGTTGTATAGTGAAAGAGTTGTAATCCCAAAAGCTTTGCAGAAGAGGATTCTGAGAGACTTTCATGCAGGACACCCGGGAGTAAATCGCATGAAAAGCCTGATGCGATCTTACGTGTACTGGCCGGGGATGGACACGAATATCGCGACTATGGTTAGTAGCTGTAAAGGGTGCGCGCTTGCGACAAAGGCGCCACAGATATTGCAGAAACCATGACCAAGTACAGATAGACCCTGGTCAAGAATTTATGAGGATTTTGCGGGTCCAATCGACAACGTATATTATCTGATAATATTAGATAGCTTCAATAAGTGGCCGGAAGTATTTCAAATGAAGAGATCAACAGCGGAAAATACAATAAGTAGATTGAACGAATTATTTGCAAGAATCGGAGTCGTGGACACGTTAGTAAGTGATAACGGATCGCCAATTTACGTCGACAGAATTTAAGGAGTTTTGTGAAATGTTTCAGGTAGGACATAGAAAAACTCCACCGTACCATTCGCGTAGTAACGGATTGGCCGAAAGATTCGTCGACACCTTAAAAAGGACATTAAAATAGGCGTCAGGGCCACCTACTAAGAAGGCATTACAATTATTCCTACAAGTTTATAGGATAACCCCTAATAAAGCTGCGCCTTTCAACACTGTCACCTACAGAATTGATGTTCGCCAGAAAGGTGCGATCAGAGTTTGATAAACTAATTCCAAGAGAAAAAGTACGTACACCTACAATTCAATCTCCAAATAGGAAGTTCAACAAAAATGAAAAAGTTTATTTTAAACGTTACAGAAATAATAATGCCTCCTGGCTTCCGGGAATAATAAAGGAACGTATCGGAAACATGTTATATATGATTAAAGGCAAAACATTTATCCACAGACGACACGTGAATCAGATAAGAAAAAGAGTAGCTGATGAAGCTATAGAGACACTGTCTCGGGTAAATGATAACATAGAAGAAATTTACGACCTGTTCGACTTAAAATGCCGCAAAAAAAAGAAGTAACAGAGCGAAAATCGACAAGAAAAAGAAAAGCAACGCAGCATTTGGCGGTGGATCCAAAAAGGAAAAAATACGAAGACTGATGAACAAATCTTAGGAGGGGGGTGGGTGTTAGTGCGCTCTCCACCTTTTAAGTATAATGAACTGTTCCAGACACTATAAATAGTGGTAGTGTCGGGAGTTCGGGAATTATGAGTCAGTCGTTGAGCACCTCGAGGTGGTGCAATGGTTAGCAAGCTTGTCTCGCTAGAACTATTGCAATTCAGTAGTGAGTTCGATCCTCACTGGGCGCTCCATACTTTCGACCGTGTGTCACATCTAAGCTGCGCTTAGTAAATTATTATGAGTCAGTCGTGTATTTCCGGTTATAAACCGGAAGGGATAATTGCACTCTACGACGTACAGAGATGTACACATTAATACCTTGTTTTTCCTGTATTATACTAACCACTTTTGTAAATACCATTTCTTCCTTAATACATTTTATTATTATATTTCTGTTGTTCGTTGTTATTACCTGCACAACTCCACATATGTACTCAGAAACAAGTAGCCATTTTGAAGATGACAAACAATATTATTTTGCAGTGTGTCTGGGTACTAAAGTCGCTGGAAAAAGAGTGGATGTTTACAGAAAATTGTACTTCTTGAGACTACTCGTATACTCTGAGGAGTTCTCAAATCATGATGAACATTTGCCACGTTGATCCACTGGTTGTGGGCACCTTGAACTTTGGTTCCATTTCAAACAAAATTTACTTTGTAAATAATAATAAAGAAAGTGAAAGATGTCTTATTTAGCGAGAATTATCCTACAAGGCAACAACTATTGTCTTACTAACAGACATGAAAGCAACAAAGGACTGGATGATACAATTAGTTAAACAACACGAACAAAAAAACAGAAAAAATATTCAATCATGAAAGAATTTTGTAAATACGAGATTTATATTTGATAGATTCTGTGGAATACCAAAACAGAACTCAAGAACCAACTGTTTCAGCAAAATAAAGAAAGCCAAGGATAAAGTTCTTGAACAGATGGAAAACGCTGGCAAGACAAACCATTGCATAGCCAATATCCAAGAACGTGCTAATAAATTCAATATGGATAAAGTTAACACTCGTCGATGTTTACGAGCATCTAGATTAAAATCTAAAACGAAAGGATTTATTCTTGCATCTCAAGACCAGAGTCTTTTCATTTGAAACTTTCAATCAAATATCAGGCATACTAGAGTGAATTCACAATGTATGCTCTGTAACAAATATCAGAAAAACCATGAACCATCTAATCTCAGGATGTTCTGTATTCATGCCAAATGAATATAAACGATAGATTGGGACAATATCTACCCTAGACAATGTGCAAACAATTTGTAAAAGAGATAAACAAACACTGCTATAAACCTCACCCAGCACCGAGAAAGAAATAAAAGACATCACAAATATATGGGATTACACCATATTTACCAACAGGAAGCTTAATCCAAATAGGCCAGGCGTAGTTTGCAAAAACAGAAAAGAAAAAAACTTGCCTACTAACTGATAGGGCCTGCCCAGTTGATGATAACATAGGAACTAAATAATTGAAAAACTATCGAAGTATAAAGACATGGAAATCGAAATAGAAAAATGTGGAAATTGAAAACAGGAATAGAACTAGTCATAGTAGGTGTGCTTGGAATGATAAAAAAGGAGTACAACAACACATTGAAAATATCTCTAGAAAAAGAAATGCAAAAATATCCTGATTAGTACAGCTCACACACTAAGAATAACCCTGACAATGTAACGCTAGCTATGTTATGAGAGTTAGTAAAATATATCATTAAATGTCGCCATAACAACACACCACTACTTGCTTGAGATCTTCCCGCAGACTTGGTAGGTAGTGTGACAATAAAGTGTGAAATCAAAACATAATAATAATAATAATAATAATAATAATAATAATAATCAATCCAGTACGTGCCAATGAATCCAATGTTGATAAAGTTAATACTCATCGATGGTTACGTGCATCTGGATTAAAGTCTGAGACTGAAGGTTTTATTTTTGCAGCGCAAGACCAAAGTCTTTTCACTAAAAGATTTTCAGGCAAATATGATACACAATAATGTGGATCCAAAAAGCAGGTTCTGTGATAAATACCAAGAAACAATAGATCATCTAATCTCGGGTTGTTCTGTACTTGCCCCAAATGAATATAAAATCGTCACTATAGAGCTGGGCAATATTTACACTGGACAATGTGCAAACACTATGGAAAATCTGTAAACAAATACTGGGATGAACATCACCCAGCACCGGTTACAAAAATAGAAAATGTCACCATTCTATGCGATTACACCATCTACACAGACAGAAAAATTGAAGCAAATAGGCCAGACATTATTGTTAAAAACCAGAAAGAGAAAACTTGTCTATTAATTGATATGGCTTGTCCAGCGGATTGTAACATAGCAACCAAGGAATTCAAAAAATTGTCAAAATATAAAGACCTGGAAATTGAAATGGAAAAAAATGTGAAAATTGAAAACAAGAGTTGCCTGCCTTAAGTCTTCCCGCAGACTTGGTTGGTAGTGCGACCATAGCAAAAAAATCGAAATATGATAAAAAATGACGTAATAATAATAATAATGTCGTGGCGTGTTGTTATGACTCCATTTCATGTTTTATCTTCCCTATCATCTCTAGCGTTACATAGACAAAGTTTTCCTTAGTGTGTGGGCTGTACTTAATAAGATAATTTTTTGTATATCTCTTAAGCTGGGGTTTCCAGAGATTCTTTCAATGTGTTGGTTTGTTCCATTTTTTTATCATTCCAAGTGCACCTACTATCACTGGCACAACTCTTGTTTTCAATTTCCACATTTTTTCTATTTCAATTTCCAGGTCTTTATATTTTGACAGTTTTTCAAATTCCTTGGCTTTCATTTTCATATTTGTTGCCGCAATAGTTGGTTCTTGGCTTCTGTTTTGCTTTTCTACAGAATCTACTAACTGTAAATCTTGTTTGTATTTACTGCCTGCTTTTATTATTGAATATTTCTTCTTTCTTTCTTCATGTTGCTTGACTAATTGTATCATCCAATCCTTTGTTGTTTCTATGTATGTTAGTAAGCCAATAGTTGTCTTGTATGACAATATCAACTGAATAAGACTTCTTCCACCTTCTTTACAGGGTATATATAGACGGTCTACATCAGCCTTTGGATGATGCATCTTATGCTTAGAAAAAAGCTTTCTTGTTTTAGAATCCATTCGCCTGATGTCGTTTAGAGTCCAGTTTAAGATGTTGAAACTATATTGGACAATTGGGATTGCAAGGCTATTAATGGCCATAATTCTGTTCTGAGAATTCAATTCAGTTTTTAATATCATTTGTAACCTTCTATAGTACTCTTTACGCACTATTTCTTTCATTTTTTTATGGCGAATGTTTTCACTCTCATTTACACCTAGGTATTTATAAGCTTCTTCTGGTTTCAATTCTTTTATTGTTACAGCAGGATCTCAGCTAATTGAGGATGTTTCTTGTATTGATCCACGTAAAACTGTAGCTTTAGCACATTTATTCAAACTGAATTTCATTCCAGTGTCTTCGCTGAAGCATTTTACAGTTTGCAGAAGACCTTCCAGCTCGTTATCATTCTTAGCATATAACTTTAAGTCATCCATGTAAAATAGATGGCTTATTTTCTTTTGGGCTATTTTATAACCACATTCTGTCTTATTAAGTTGACTGGTTAGTGCTATTAATGATATGCAGAATAGTAAGGGAAACAAAGAATTTCCTTGAAATATACCTCTTTTGATGTTTATTTCATCATCATTCTTATTATTATTATTATTATTATTATTATTATTATTATTATTATTTCCTTGGATTTATATTGAATACACATTTTTTCGCCGTATATCAAACCGATATTTCTAGGCCAACGTGAGTTGTTGTTTTTGCTGCTATAATAATAATAATAGTAATAATAATAACAATATTGGAATGATAAAAAATGAACAAAACAACACATTGAAATAAATATGCAAAAAAGTATCTTAAGTACAACCCACACACTACAGAAAACTTTTTCTATGTAACGCTAGGGATGTTATGGGAGATAGAAAAAAAGAAAATGTAGCGATAAAAACATACCACGACCGACTTTGGGTCTTTCAGCAGACTTAATTGGTAATTATGGTGAAAATGACATAATGATAAATCCAAGCTTAAGAGAAATTAAAAACAATCATATTGATAAGTACAGCCCACACCCTAAGAGGGTCGTTGTCCCTGTAGCACTAGTGATATTGTGAGAGTTAGATAAATTATTAAATGTAACCATAACAACGCACCACTTCTTGCCTTAGGTCTTCCTGAAGAGTTGGTAGGTAATATGACCACAGCAGAAATCGAAATATAATAATAATAATAATAATCTGAAAATTATATTCGAACGGATAATCGCAGATTTTGCTATCCTGAAGAGAAAAGAAAAAATCCGATGGCGGGTTTTCTGTAGACCATTGTATAAATTAAAAGACAAAGATCTAGACATTTCAATAGAAATGAAATGAAATTTTAATACGTGAAGGTAATATTTATACTCAACTTCACTTGAGCGTTTGAGACAGTCCCCACCTCCCGCCAAAAGACTAGCAAAAAGATTGAAATTGATTTGGAAATTCGAAAGAAAATTGAGATCCTCAGTTATGTTAAGTGACATTTTGTATAATAACATAGCTGACTTTGTGTTTGAGTTTAGTTTAACGACATATCAACCTCTGTGGATTATTTAATGCCAAAAAGATGGGGTTTTAAGGTATTTTTTTTAATGTTCGGTTATAGTGAGAAGGTTGAATTAGTCAGATTTTAATGAATATTTTTTGTTTTTATTCTTTTTTATTTTAGAAAACTGAAAATGTCTTCTAGTTTTGTATTCAAAAATGTTTTGCTGAGAATATTTTTTTCCTTCATATGTGTTATGGTAATAACTTTTTATTCAAAAATGTATTGTTGGTAATATTTTTCCTTTAAAAATGTATATTTTTATATAAAAGTTTATTTATATGTATATATTTTTATAAAAATTTATATTTACACTTTCATAGTGTTTTGACCCCAGTTTGCGGGTTAACTATAGCTGGGACCCCTAACAGGTGCTATTTCTCCAGATCATGGTGGATCTGAGAACAACAGCAATTAAGAGGCTGTTCCATGCTCCTCACAACCTCCCAATCAGAGGCCTTGCTGCCGGATGCTGTTTACCGTCATGCCCAGGACCAGATAACATAGCTGGTCAGGGTAGGTGTTTGGTGGGAAGCCAACTCGTCTTGCTGCATAACTAGTTGTCCAGAACAGTAGATCACTCGCGTGTTCTTGTTTTGGTCCGCAGCAACGTCCTGCAAAGCTCATTCTGCGTTCGCATAAGATTGTAGAAATATCAGGGATGGGTCTATAAATCTGTGATTTAGTTGGATGTTGTCTCTCAGCATCCGAGTGTAGGTCCCATCAAACTTAAACTGTAGGGTTTAGAGTTAATGCCCAGATAGTGTTAATATGCATTAACACCGACTCTATAATGAATTGAAAAAATATCTGCTTGAGGTTGTCTGGTAGATCAGATTACATTTTATTCAAGGTCGAGAAGTCTTTAGCTATGTGAATTTTCACACTCTTTTCAGTAGTATTTATCCGGCTTTCTAAGTATGTAAATAATTCGACAGATGTTATTGATTTACTTAAGACAGCTTGTATTGAGTCTACTGGTTGTAATCTATGAATTACGTTTTAGAGGCATTGATATAAAGTCTAATAGAAAGACTGGCAATAGATTAACGAGATTTACTTTTCTTTGGTCTGTAATGTAGTCCACACATTACTACTTGTATGAATGCCCGGTGTAGCAGCCTAGATAATTCACCTTCCAGAATATGCCCGGGTGTTTAGTCTATTCCAAAATAAACTCAAGGGTATGATTATGGTTAACCAACGTCATAAAATAGTAAAACAGATTTCTAGCCTGGAAAATTCCATAACCTGTTTTCAAAATATATTCTTTCAGTTTTTATGTTTGCTGGTTAAAATAGAAACGACTTTGTATTGCAATCATAATGCAAAGAGATGGGTCAATTTGACGTGTTGTAATGGTTAACAAGTTTGTCTCACTAGATTAATTACGACTGAGTAGTGAGTTCGATCCCCTACTAGGGACTCCGTACTTTCGGCCTTTGTGTCACATCTAAGCAACGCATAAAAACTATCCATAACGGATAGACACGGTTTCTCTTTTCATTGTTTTCAGTCGGATATTGATTAAAGTTCCTGCATTCTCTTTTCTGTGTCTGCCAATCATCCTACTATTCCAACCCCCGCTTATTATATTTTAGCATCCCCCGTTTATAACATACTAGCTCTATAGAACGGTATTGCTCGGGGTTTGTAGTAGTTATCTTGAAATGGTAAGGCCAAGTCCTTATTCAGAAAGCTCAAGTATGAAGTTGCCGTGATGCGTAAGTTTAAAGTTAGTATTGGTTTTGTATTTGTAAAACGGGATTCATGCTCGGTCAGTTTTGCCAATAAACGGGAATGATGTATGTACAATTGGAAGAACAACAGCGAACGTTACAGGAGCTTATAATGTGATGTGATGACGTTGTGACGCAAAGTAAATGGATGCATTGTCCCTGCAACGTTGGAGGGTTGGCACCTTGTAGAAAACGCGAAATTGTTATGGCATATGATGAGGTAGAAGTTACAAAAATAACACGGTTTTTTTTGGAATACAACTAACTGTTTTAGAGAAATAAAATATTGCTTTTTGCAATATTTTCCATTAATTCTTGCCGCACCCTGTGAGTTAATTGAATTTTTTGTTTGCATATCAAAGCATCAGACATTGAGCTGCAAGTGACTCGATTTTGGTTGAGTTTGAGTGCAGCATCTTGGAGAAATGCATAAAAGTGCGCAAAAGACCACCCTCGAAATTGTGTTTGTCGTTGATTTTTAACGAACACTGTACATTGATTCGGAAAAATCTTTCTGTACATCAAAGGTGTGGACCTTGATCTACAAGTTTCCCGATTTTAATTGAATTTGCGAAGGAGAAGAGTTTGTAAATTCTAAGCGTTTAAGTGATTTTTTGTCATATTCTGTAAATCGATTTGAAAATGGTTTGCGTACATCAGAGGTTCATATCATGATCCAAGTGACCCAATTTTGGTTGATATCGGACCAAAGGTTTCGGGGGAATAGGGTTCGTTAGAATGGAGACGTGCACACACACACACACACACACACACACACACACACACACACACACACACATCCATTTTTATATATAATTCAGCCTTATCTCCCTCTCATAACAACATTTCATACAAGCCCTCTACTATTCCAACTCCCACTTTTTATATTCTTTTCAAATACCCTACTTATCTAGCATTTCTTCGATCCTACTCCTTAGTAGTTCAACTTTCAGTCAGTGCCATACGTGATACACGCTTTGGGCGATCATGTCTCGAAAGTGACCTTTCTGCGGTAGACTGGTTGCCAGCCAAGTCTATAGAACCCAGTCTGTCCTATTATTTAACCCATAACTGGGGGAAGAGACGGATTAATACCTTTCCAATGGTATTTGTTCGTAAGTGAATGCAAGGAATTCAACTGGAATTCGAACTCTGCTCCCCGATTTGTCATTCCGAGCCCATATCCACTGCACCACACCGCACATCCAACTTTACCCTGCCTAATTTAGCATTCTTATCAAGTCCCCTACTCTTCCAGACCCCTGCTTTATTTATTTTATCATTGCTTCTAAGCCACTTTACTATTCTAATCATTCCTGAATGCAGTTTTCGAGAGCAGAATACTAAGAAGTTGGCTGGGGAATTATGAATGCTTGTTGTCAATTAACATTCTATGTGAAACATCAGATGCTACTCGGGTGAAAACCACCGCCATTAACACTACCATCACCACCACCACCAGCAGCATCAACAAACACAATAATTACACTTCCTTTTATCTGAACATGAAAAGTGACCAGAACAAAAGTCAAGCTATGTTTTTACTTTTTTTTTTTATTTTATGTGCCATGTCCTTTCAGAACGTAAGCGATCATGGCTTTCCACATCTCCCTGTCCCTGGTAGCACGCTTTCTCCTGTTGCACCATGTAACCCTCGTTCCGTCATCCACCTGATCAGGTCCTTCAAATATGTTATCCGCTGCTGTCCTCTGTCTCTTTTTCCCTCAATCTGGCCTGTTAGTAACAGGTTCTCCAAGCCCTCTTTCCCAATTGCCTGTCCCAGGAACTTTAGTTGTATCTTCTTGATGCTCAGTATTAATTTCTTTTTCGTCTCCATCCTTTCCAAAACCTCGTCATTGCTCACATGCTCGGTCCATGATATCCGCAGCATACTTCTGTAGAACCACATTTCCGCTGCTTCAAGTTTTTTCCTCATCTTCGATGACATTGTCCAACATTCACTGCCATAGTGAAGAACCGACATCACATAGCAATCCAGTACTCTCTTCTTTGTTTGTAGTGAAATTGTCCTGTTTCTTAATACTTACTCAACTTCTGGAATGTTTTTTTCGCCATGTCAATTCGCCTTCATATCTCAGTGTCGAACTTTCCGTCTTCTCTTAGAACACTTCCTAGGTATTTAGATTTCTGTACCTGCTGGATTGTAGAGTCCCTCACCCGTAATTGGCATTTTGGGCTGCCATTTTTGATGATGACCATGCATTCAGTTTTCTTGCAGTTTATTTGTAGTCCTTTCTTGTCACTCTCTTCAGCTACCTTCTGTAGGAGGTCTTGCAGTTTCCTTTTTGTGTCTGCTATCAGCACTGTATCATCTGCGTTCCTTATGTTGTTTAAATTGTGGCCTTCGATGACGAACCCTGGCATAATTTCTATTCAGTGCATAACCCCCATGTTGATCTTTAGTTTTACACTCATGCGCCTATTTCCAATCACATCGCAGTTTTAAATATAAGTATGTCCTGAACAGACTTTTTGCCCCTAAATATACACTCAGCACTACACATGAGCGGTACAAGAAGGAAGTGATTGCTAAATATAATATCTTTAACCTACACATAAGCAAATGTTCTCCGTCTATTCAGTGTGGTCATTCCATTAAAGCATATTTCACACCCAAGAAAATAATGTAAGTTTCACGTTTCCAAGATAAAAGGAAACAACAAGAACTTCCTAAAGAAGGTAGCGACGAAAAGAGAAAAGAAATGACTAAACATCAAACGCAATAAGAATGCATGATTTTTAGCAGAAAGAATAGCCCAACATTCAAATAAAAAATTGAAAATATCAAAATCAAACTGTCAGGGAAGTGCTTTAAAAGAAACCAGTAACTGCAATACTGTAATCCGAAGATGCATTGGTATAACGAATGATGTCTCCCAAAAGCTAAGCAAAGTATTAAGAAAAAACATTGTTTGAAGCAAACAAAAACTATATATACAAGGTGTCCATAAAGTCCGTGTGCACTTTTAAAAAATTATAACTCTGTATTTCTGATAGAATAATCTGTAAAAATTGAGCCTGAACAATTAAACTTGAAAGATAATACAGTGTTTTAACAAGATTGAATCCTTGTCACTTTGCTCTGCGTGTTAGACAGTGTCTAAATCAGGAATTTCCTAACAGATGGATCGGAAGGGGTAGACCATTTTATTGGCGTCCACGTTCACCAGATTTAACTCCATTTGATTTTTTTTCATGTGAAAACAATTGTGTATGCAACCAAATCTAGTTCATTAGAAGATTTGAAAGCTAAAATAACTAATGTGATTTCAGGCATTACTGTAAATCAGTTGGCAACTGAAAAATCGTATTACCCTTTGTATTGCTAATGATGGAGGACGTGTGGAAAACTAAATAAAATTTCAATAAAACCTTTAAAAAATATAGATTCATTCTTTCTAATCCTTTTTACAAATTATTTCTATCGCAAATACAAATAAAGTTATAAATTTTTAAAGCTCACGCGAACTTTATGGACATACAATATATATATGTGTGTGTGTGTGTGTGTGTGTGTGTGTGTGTGTGTGTGTGGAGTGTATCAAAAATAATTTTACAAAATTCGACAAAAGCACATATAAGCATATACCTGTAATATTTTCATGTTTGAGTTTTTTTTTTGTTTTTTTTTCATGTGCTGTGTCCCTTCAGGACGTAGACTAACATGAACTTTCACTTGTCCCTGCCTCTCAATATGTTTCCTCTTGGTATCTCTGCCAAACCGTTCCCCGCCATCCATTTGCTCAAGGCTATCAAGTATGCCTCACGCTGCTTTTCACTGCCATATAGAAAGAGAGATATCACATAGAAATCCAGTACTCTTTTCTTTGTTTCATGAGATTTTCCTGTCTCTCTTTACTCTGGTTAGCTTTTGAAATGCGTCCTTGGCCATGCCAATGCGTCTTTAGATCTCATTGTTGCACTTTCCATCCTCTGTCCGAACGCCTCCCAGGTATTTAAATGTCTTTATTTGATTTATTTTAGTTTCTCCGACCTGTAGTTGGCAGTTTGGAGTCTTCTTTTTGCTGATGACCATGCATTCAGTTTTCTTGAAGTTTATGCTCAGTCCTTTCTTTTCGCTTTCTCTTACTAACTTCTATAGAAGATCCTGCATTTTTCTTTCCGTGTCTGCTATCAGCACTGTGTCATCTGCGTATCTTACATTGTTGAGATTGTGGCCGCCAATGACGAATCCTGGCAAGGAGTTTATTTCTCTTGAAATTGTTTCGTTGTATCAGTTGAATAGATCCGGTGAGAAAACATATCCTTGTCTTACGCTCCTTTCTATTTTTCTATATCTGCTGAATTCATTTCCTATGTACGCCATCGGGTTGCTACCAATATAGGTTCTTGATTATTCTAACGTCTTTCCCAAAAATGTCGAGGTTTCGAGCATCTCTATCAAGTCTTTGTGGCGTATCTTGTCAAACGCCTTTGCGTAGCGTACAAAGAACGCCTAAAGGTTCTTCTGCATTTGTACTGCTCTTTCAGAAAGCATTATGAGCATGAATATCGCATTCCTTGTTCCCGTATTTTTAACGAAGCTAGACTGTTTTTGTCCTATGTTTGGGTGGATTGTGTTACGAGCTCTGTTCTTTAGAATCCGGATGATTAGTTTTGTTATGTGGCTCATTAAGCTGATTGTTCGGTGGAGTTCACATTCCTTTTCACCTGCTTTCTTATGTAGTGCTATGAAAATTGATCTGCTTAGGTCTTGCGGTATATTGCTGCTAAAATAAGTTTACTGTAGAAGATGTTGCCACGTAGACCGTTACGTTTGTCATTCATGTACATTTATGGCTCATATCGTGGACAGGCATATATTGTTTTTACATACGGCCGTGTGAATGGTAATGGACGTGAGGCTGCACGGCTGTGTCAGATTGCGTTTCCAGAAAGAAGACAGCTAAGCCATTCAACTTTTGCTGCCATTCATTGTCATACTGCTGAAACAGGATATGTGGCCCAACAAACTATGGATCGAGGAAGACTGACCACGAAGAACACATTCGGAATGCCGTCGTTGACAATAAAAGAACCACTGAACATCAAATGACTCCAGTGTGTCGTACGTCTGATAGTACCTCTTAGAAGGTACTTCAAGAGCAGTTCCAGTATCCGTATCATTCACAAAGTGTTCAGGGTTTTTCTTTCTCCGATCACTCACCACAGAAGAACTTTTGCTGATGGTTTATTGCACAAACTGCCGATCTGTTATTTGTCTCTTCAGTATTCTTTATGGACCAGGTAACATTTGGAAGAAATGGAATAACAAATTTATACATTCAACATTCGTGGGTTGATCGGAATCCCCATGGTAAAATACAGGCTAGACAGCTGCATCAGTTTACGATTAATGTGTGTGCTGGAGTTGTAAGTGACTGGTAGGTTCATATTTTCTCCCAGCACGTCTTACATGAGCTGTCTACAGATACTTTACCTCGAAAACAATTCCAAATCTGCGAGAGGAAGTACCTCTGCCAATACAAAGATGCATGTGGTTTATGCATAGTGGCGCCCGAGCACATTTTAGACACATTGTTCACGATGCACTGACTGACATCTACCATGAAAGATAGATATGTGGGGGAGAACTGGTTCAATGTTCAGCATGAGTCCCCTTTAGATTTTCTATCCGTGGGGCTACTTAAAACAATTGTTCTATGAAGCAAATATTATTAATGCAGAGACCTTCATCAGCGTGTCATGAAGTCCAGCAAAACCATAGGGCAACGTGTAAGAGTATTTGAAAGGGATCGCCAGTCATTGATCTGACGTGTGCATGAGTGTGAAGAAGTAAGCGAAGGACATTCTGAACATTTGCTATGAGTTGCTGTGTTGAGGTACAACGATGGACTTTTGAACAGGTATATATATATATATATATATATATATATATATATATATATATATATATATATATATATATATAGCTGTTGAGATTTCACTCACCCAATTGCCTTAGACAATTAAAAACGTAATTAGGCGATTAAAGTTTATTGCTTTACTCGCGCGCGGGTCGATTAAAACCAAGACCTCCTATATATTAACCAAGACCTAAGCAAATGAAATGTGACGTCACGGTAGTAGAGTCATGAATCAGCGTAGCCGCCTTCATGACAATGTTGATAATTACAAAGACGTTTTTTTTTAATAAAGATTTTTAAACTTTTTAAAATGTAACAAGGAAAAAAAAAGAAAAACATGTTTTGATTTATGCTGGTTTTATTAATTTTAAATAAAATTAAGAAAAACAATAATTAATAAGAAAATATAAACATCATTGTTGACTACTGACTGTCGGTCTGGTTTGTAAATAAACACAGTTTTAAAGACAAAACTTTTCGTTTATTCGTCTAAATTCTAAAAATTTAACAAACACTGCTTAAGTTTTCATATTTTTAATTTAATTATGAAAAAATCACAATCAGTTTTGTTTCAATTGCAAGAATTTTTAAATCAGAATCACTCAAATATAGCAATCAAGAAACCATTAGAATTTAGGAACAAACAAGAAGCAACAATAAATAAGCAAATTAATTAAAATATTAAAAAATGCAATAATTTAAATTCAAGCAAATTAATTCAAACTAAATAAGTTTAAGTTACTGTTTTTTTAAAAATCAAACTTATAAAAAAATTTTATGTCTCAAAATTCAGTTGAATGTTTGAAGTTTTCTTTTTTTACTTAACTTCTTACAAGTAATATTATCATTTTCCTTGCTACAAAATTTAAATGCATTAGAAGAGCTCCAGATAATCATTTTTTTTCTATTTTTTCAATGCTGTGACCTTTCACCATATGAATCAACATGAAAAAGAAGTTCATCATTAGCCAAAACATCCAATGTTATGTACATAGACAATTTTCTTTGATTCATTGAATGAAGAAAAGAAGGATTCTTTATAAATTTATTAATAACAATATAATTGTATAGTATTAAATTTGTTGTTACATTATTGGGATATAACAGAGAACCTCTATTAATTCCTTGAAAATAACTGTTTCAGGTAGCATATCAACTCTTCCTGATACTAAACTTTTACAACTATAACATTTCATTTTTTTAAAAACGGCATAACAGCAATAACCTGCTAAATATTTTATAATAGCAGGACTTTTCGCACTGATGAACATCATTATCAGTTACATCTATGTTAAATTTATAAACATCTAAATTTTGTTCCTCTGTCATTTCATTCCAATTCACCTCTTGTAAATTCTTCAAATTAATACTTTGATTATTAAAAGGCAGGCTAAGTTTTAAAACAGACAACATTCTTAGTTTTTTTTTGCATTCAAATAATTGACGGATAGAGATATTATATTGATCACCACTAAGTTGTCGATATTTGCCAAATCTTGCCTCCAGATGATCAGTTTGAAATTTTCCAGGTAATATATACAACATTTTCAGTTCTTCTGTACAGTATTGTGTTAGTTCTAAAATGGCATAAGTGGTATGGTGTAGCAGTAAAAGTTTCCTTTGTTAATTTACCACTTTTTCCAGGAATGCTATCCCAAGATTCCAAGCCACTTACAAAATATTGTTAGAAATGCATAATTTTCTTCATTTAATTTTAATGGATTGCAATATTTATTTTGAAGATTCCAACCTTAACTTTCAAATTATCAAAAATAGGAAAAAAATGTTTTGAAAATATATTTTGAGGGTGTTCATTTTGTGCTAAATATTTTCTAAAAATTAAATATTTTAAAAGTTAGGTTTTAAAATTCAAGTGTGGAGTGATTTAGGCTTTTATGTTTAGAAAGAATAGGTTTAAACAAAGTTTAAATGATCATTTTTGAGTTTAAATTTTCGGTAATAGTGACTTGACTTTTGTAACACATAATTTCACGGAGTTTTCAAATAAAAAAACCTTAAAAATAAAACAAATTTCTTTTAAAATTGACTATAAGATAAATTTTGTAGTTTTTGTTAATACAAGAAAAAGAATAAAAAAAAATTTAATTCAGGAATATTTTTTCATGTTTAAAAATGATTCATAAAGTTGCAGGAAGTATAGAAAAGTTTTTACTTTCGTTTTCTAAGAATTTTTAAACATTTCGTTGAAAAGTAAACACTATTTTCTGAAATAAAATATCAATAAAATATTAATTCAAATACTTTTAGAAAATATGTTTAACAACTTTGTTTGGCTTCAGTTTAAATTTTAAAACATTTCGAAAAAAAAAACTTACGAACGAATAGCCATATTTAATTTTGTTTTTAATTCAGATATTTTTTATTTCAATTTTATTCAAAAAAATAAAAATAATATCTTATTTTATTGTATTAATTTAAAATATATAAACAAAGTGCTTTCTTTCTTCTTGTGCTACGGCAAAAGTAAAACTAATTTTTTAGCAAATTTTTGACTGTTGAAATAAATGTTGATAAAATTTTAACTACTTACTTTGCTAAATGGACTTGGGGTAAAATTCTCCCTTTTAATGGCATGTTTCCATTTATCAAATAAATGTTTATTTTTTGGAAACGAAAAACAATGAACTTTCGGTCCATTTTTATAATTCCCTTTGCAATTTGGTACCACACAAGAGGAAGGCATATTTGGTTCTGAAAATAAGTCAACGTTAACGGACTCCGTATAAAACAGAACTCTACTAAGTGAGATGTCAACTTTAATCATAGGATAGGTCTTGTTAAAACTCTCCCAACGAAAAAGGAAATCTGATTCTTTTACAACCCAAAAGTATGCCATTGAAGATTCACAAGTTACTTTACCTTAAAATGACATTATTGAACTCTTGGCTTACATCGTCCCAGTCAGTGTAAACATTCATTTAATTAACATTTTCAGAGTGGAGCCAAAATGTCTTTATCGTCCAGATTAAAGCTCACTTGGAAAAATATTATCCTATATTTCCTCCTCGTTTATGAAAAGTAAAAACGAACATTTGAAAGAAAGAAAAAAATACGCATACTTCTTTCAACCACGCACCGCAAAACAAATTATACAAGTAATTTGTTTTATAGAAAATCGTTGAGAATTTAGGTACCTCCACTCAAAAAAAAAAAAAAAACAGCATATCATGATTTTAAAAGGGTTCTTACTTATTAAAACCAAAGTTTTATCATCAAAATGTTTATGCTATTATTAAGAGGAAAGATCGAATTTTTTGTAATATTTTTTTATTTTTAAATCCTTTCTAACACGTTCAACATTTTAATTAAAATTTCATTTTTTGTTTTCTGTCAGCGATTCACGCTATGTTCACGTAAGGCGACTATTAAGAAAATGGAGGCGTTCGAGTAAAATAATCTTGGGGCGAGTAAATTTTCTCTCGTTCTCGACTGCCGGTCGAGTGATTTTTTTTTCAAATCTCAAAATCTGTATATATATATATAATATAGATTTTCTCAAAATCTGTATATATATAATATAGATCTTTTTCAAATCTTCAGTACCGCCACTGGTGTGTAGGGGCTTCAGTGAGAAAAATGAAAATAAAAATAAACAGGGAACAAGTTACCTGGGATGTCGGGAAAAGTACAAAAGAAATTTAGGAATCAAGAAGATAGAAAATGTCAGTTGCCTTTGCAATTAAACTTTTTGAGATTGTAGCTATCAAGGAAGTAAGTATATGGAAGAGAATTCAACTGTCGGGAAGTGCAAAACTGCTGGAGTCGAGTAGCGGTCACATTTGATTATTTTGACGGTAAAAGGGTGGGACCTAGTTGCCATTCTAGTAGCACGGGTAAATTCATGTAGTCGAATCACAAGGAAAATAATCTTGTCAGAGCAGAAGCCATAATATTACTTGTAGAATAGACAGAGGGAAGCCACATTCCGTCAATGAGAAAGTGATGAAGTCGAGCTGCTATATCGGGATCCGTTACATTGCAGATGCTACTTGGGATTTTGTCGAGAATCCCGAGAAGAATATCTGGAAAATCCTGGCTCGGGACAATGATCCAATCTTCCTAGCAGTAGATGTAGCTATTAATTCAATGTAGTCCTTCCATTTGCGGTCGGCTGAGGGTGTGAAGCCGAAAAGGCCAAGTGTATTGCTTTCGGGGAGACTACCGTGATCTATATGAATGGAAGGTAGGACAGTTTCTCTAATGTGGTTAAGGGAGAGCAGCTTCGTTTTAGAAGCATTAAAATTTACGAGACCAATCCATCGCAGATTGGATGTCTTTTCAGAAAGGGCATTTTTCTTGATTTGCTGTCAGGAACACGCCCCAAAGTTTTTCAATATATATATATGTGTGTGTGTGTGTGTGTGTGTGTGTGTGTGTGTGTGTGTGTGTGTTTGAACAGGAGCAGACGTTTACCCTTGTTTAGGCTTAGGTTTCCTGTTCCTTCTAATATTTGCTAATTCTCTTTGACTCTCAGCCAAACCTTGCGTCTTAGTGGCATTTTTACCTTGACTAGGATAAATTGATGAAAAATATCTATCTATCTATATATATATATATATATATATATATATATAGTATTTACGTTATTCGGACTATTGTCTTCATGTTTGTTTCCATTTGTACGATGTTTCGGCAGTTGTACGCTCCGACCTTCTTCAGGTGCTAGGAATTTTGAACCGAACCCTTTATTACAAGCACGGGTGTATATGAACTCCATTCTTTGCCTAGTGCCTCTTCTGAAAGACATGAGTTATCTCCCTCTAACCCTGTCAGTTACTTTTTCACCACTGCTGTAGCCTGGTATTGAACTCACAACTTTTTGGGTTAAGTCACAGGAACTAACCAACGTCTATAACCACTGGGCCATGTGTCGAAATTCCTATCACTTGAAGAAGCCCGGAACATACAAATGGAAACAAAGATGACGACAATACTGTAAATACTACCTCATCTCAGAAATATAGACAAATATATATAGATATATATAGATATATATATATATATATATATAGAGAGAGAGAGTAAGAGAGAATACAAAGTGTGGGAGGCCGTTAACGTTCTCTCTCTCTCTCTCTCTCTCTCTATATATATATATATATATATATATGGAATTATTTGTGTGAACATTAGTTTTGATCGATACTCGTATTTAAGTAGATATAAATTTTTATTACGAAAATGTGTGTCATTCGGCAGGATTCGTAAGAAAAATTTATCGTAAATAATCAGGCCAGTATATATAAATATATAATACCGTTTCATTAAAAACAGAATATCTACTTAAATACGAGTATTGATAAAAAATAATGTTCAAACAATTCATTTCAAATATATATATATATATATATATATATATATATATATATATATATATATCGGAAATTAACGAAGATTAACGAAAGTGGTTATAAACCACAGATAATTTGAAATTACTTGTTTGAACATTATTTTTGATCGATACTCGTATTTAAGCAGATATTCTGTTTATAATCAAACAGTATATTTATTTATTTATACCGGTCTGATTATTTACGATAAATTTTTCTTACGAATCCTGCCGAATGACACACATTTTCGTATCATACGCTTTGTCTGTTAGGACTTCATCGGACTAAGTTTATATTCACGTGGACGCGACTTCACATGTGCACGAACGAAAGACTCTGAGAAATTTAAATTTGAATGTTTTTTCTAACGTGTTTTGAGTATATAATCTAGCCGATTTCATTTAGATTCCTATATTTTTTCCGTCACTTTTGTTATTAGCTGTCCCACGCTGTGATACTAGAAAACCTACCAAGAAATTCAGAAGCGTTGTAAGAACATTGACACAAATTTACTGTGGATGATCTAACGATTAAAGAAAGAGTGATGGGTTCGTTTAGGTGGGTGAAGAGAGTCACGAGTGCGTGTTTGCGTGAGCGTGTCGACGTAAGGGCGTCTGCGTTAATCATTACATGTCTTTACAATATAATTAAGTAATCCTAATTACTAATTGTAGCGTCTATAATTACAACGTTTATAATTGACATAGGAGGCTTACAAAACAGGAACAGCAGTTGGGAAAAACATTAAAATAATTAATGCCATTATTTGATTGCTCGATCATTGATAAATTACACACTGATTTTCTGAAATTACTAAATTTTGTGTCCGCTTTTATCAAATACGCAACTGTTTTAAGCATTTACGCAAATCAGAGTAAATACAAAAAAAATAATACGCTAAATATAGCAGTTTCTATTAATTAAGAAATGCGATGCTATTTTTACAAATATATTGTCGTCTACGGCTATATCATGTTGAATACACCGGTTCCCGTCCGATCACCGAAGTTAAGCCACATAAAGCCTCGTCAGTACTTAAAATGAGTGACCCTTTGGGAATACCAGGTGCTATAAACGTAAGGACCAAGAATGGTCCACCGGTCCTCCAGGTTTGGGGTTTGGGCGCAGGGCTAACAACCCTGCCCCGTAAAAAACAGTCTGTTACAGCAACAAAATGTTGCTGTCCTATGCACCATCTGGATGTGATGAATAACTGATGATGATTGCTAGCGGCGTGTTAACAAGAGCAATAATTTTAAGAGATGATTTTAACATACATTATCATCCGAATCCCACATGAACAAACTAAAATTATGATACACTTACACACATGAGTTACCAACACGAATACTGCTTGACAAAACAAATTTTTTAAAAAATCTGTATCGCCCAATGCAAGGCAGTAAAGCCACTAAAACACACTGGGTTACAGGATAAACAATAGCAATAATTTTAAGAGATGATTTTAATATATATTATCATCCGAATCCCACATGGACAAACTAGAATTATGATACACTTACACACATGAGTTACCCACATGAATACCGCTTGACAAAACAGATATTTTTTTAAAATCTGTATCGCCCAATGTAAGGCAGTGAAGCCAATAAAACACAATGGGTTACAGGATGTGGAAGAATTAGGAACATTAATAATGAGCGGAAACAGAAAAGAGTAATCAGAAGAACAGTAGATAGCGATTGGCATTTTTTTTAAATTTTTGCATAATAAACTTGGCTAGAAAGCCTAGGGCTGGAAGGATGTTCTACAAGTGAGAAGCGCGAGAAAAGAAACTGTTAGTATTGAATTCATGGCTACATCTAGCCAGCTCAACTGTAAAGTGGAGAAACCTCGTCGTCTGTTTAGTACTCTTCTTCTTCTATGTGCCATTCCCCTTCAAAACGTAGGCGATCATGGCTTTCAACGTTTCCCTGTCCCTGGTAGCTATTAGCACACTTTCTCTTGTTACCTCATCCAAACCCCGCTCTGCCATCCACCTACTCAAGCCCTTCAAATATGTTATCCGCTGCTTTCCCCTGTCTCTCTTTCCCTCTATGTGACCTGTGAGTATCAGGTTATCCAAGCCTTCCCTCCTCATCGTATGTCCAAAGAACTTCAGGTGTCTCTTCCAGATGCTCAGTATTAATTTCCTTTGCGTTTCCATCCTTTCTAAAACTTCATCAATGTTTACATGCACGATCCATGATATTCGCAGCATTCTTCTGCCACATTTCAGTTGCTTCAAGTTTTTCGTTCATCTTTGATTATATTGTCCATCATCCACTTCCATATTGAAGAACAGATATCACATAGCAGTCCAGCACTCTCTTCTTAGATTCTAGCGAAATTTTCCTGTCTCTTAATACTCCGCTCAGCTTCTGGAATGCGTCCTTGGCTATTCCAATTTGCCTTCGAATCTCAGTATCGTACTTTCCGTCTTCCGTTAGAACATTTCCAAAGTAATCTTCTCACTTTTTTTTTTCAATTGGAGTAGATAGATCTATCTATCGCCCGGTTCACACTCCACCCACGTCTATTAAACAGGTTAAGAGGCTCATCCCTTGTTCCCTGTTTAGGATGAGCTCTTTTCCAAACCCTCACTTTGTTTTTTTGTTTTTATTTTTCAATTGGAGTAGATAGATCTATATATCGCCCGGTTCACACTCCACCCACGTCTATTAAACAGGTTAAGAGGCTCATCCATTGTTCCCTGTTTAGGATGAGCTCTTTTCCAAACTTCTCACTTTGTTTTTTTGTTTTTATTTTTCAATTGGAGTAGATAGATCTATCTATCGCCCGGTTCACACTCCACCCACGTCTATTGAACAGGTTAAGAGGCTCATCCC
Organism: Ascarosepion bandense; assembly: GCA_037127315.1. Classification (NCBI taxonomy): domain Eukaryota; kingdom Metazoa; phylum Mollusca; class Cephalopoda; order Sepiida; family Sepiidae; genus Ascarosepion; species Ascarosepion bandense. The sequence continues at coordinate 11,860,622 of JBBBDQ010000484.1, forward strand.
TTGTTCCCTGTTTAGGATGTGCTCTTTTCCAATCTTCTCACTTTGTTTTTTTTTGTTTTTTTGTTTTTCAATTGGAGTAGATAGATCTATCTATCGCCCGGTTCACACTCCACCCACGTCTATTAAACAGGTTAAGAGGCTCATCCCTTGTTCCCTGTTTAGGATGTGCTCTTTTCCAATCTTCGCACTTTGTTTTCTTGTTTTTCAATTGGAGTAGATAGATCTATCTATCGCCCGGTTCACACTCCACCCACGTCTATTAAACAGGTTAAGAGGCTCATCACTTGTTCCCTGTTTAGGATGTGGTTTCTGGCTTTCTCTTTTCCAATCTTTTCACTATTACGTAGCCCCTGCACATCAGTGGCGTTACCACCTTGCTTGGGGTGATACGATTAAAAAAATAATAATAACTTAAGTCTTTGTACTTGGTTGATTTTATTATCTCCAACCTTTAATTGGCATTTTGGGCTCCTCCGTTTGTTGGTGACCATACATTCGGCTTTCTCGTAGTGTATTTGTACTCCTTTCTTTCACCTTTCTTCATCTACCTTTTTAGAAGGTCTTGTAATTTTCTTTCTTTGTCGGCTATCAGCACTGTATCATCTGCGTATCTTACTCTGCTTAACTTTAGAAAATCTCTGTGCCATAGAGAAGAGTTCATTCAAACAATTACCATGAAATTCTTTATCAAAAAAGCACAGAGTGGCGACCTTACGGCGATGGGAAAGTGACTGAAGCCGAGCCGCTAAATCAGGACCAATAATATTTCTGACTCTTCTTTTAATCTTATCAAGGTTAAATAACAAGATCTTCATTGTTTATGTGCCACGTCCCTTCAGGACGTAGGCGATCATGGCTTTCCACGTCTCCCTATCCTTGGTGGCTCTTAGCACGCCTTTTCCTGTTACACCATGCAACCCTCGTTCCATCATCCACCTGATTAGGTCCTTCAAATATGTTATCTGCTGCTTTCCCTGTCTTTTCTTTTCCCCTCTATCTGGGCTGTTAGTAACAGGTTCTCTAAGCCCTCCTTTCGCATTGCTTGTCTCAGGAACTTCAGCTGTCTCAGTATTAATTTCCTTTTCGCTTCCATCATTTCCAAAGCCTCATCATTGGTCACATGCTCTACCCATGATATCCGCAGCATCCTTCTGTAGAATCACATTTCAGATGCTTCAAGTCTGTCCTTCATCTTTGATGATATTCTCCAGCATTCACTGCCATATTAAATAACTGACATCACATAGCAATCCAGTTCTCTCCTCTTTGTTTCTAGTGAAATTGTCCTGTTTCTTAATATTTTACTCAACTTCTGGAATGCTTATTTCGCCATGCCAATTCGCCTTCGGATCTCAGTGTCGAACTTTCCGTCTTCTGTTAGAACACTTCCCAGATATTTAAACTTCTTTACCTACTTGATTTTAGTATCCCCGACCTGTATTTGGCATATTGGGCTGCCCTTTTTACTGATGACCATGCATTCGGTTTTCTTGCAGTTTATTTGTAGTCCTTTCTTGTCACCTTCTTCAGCTACCTTCTGTGGGAGATCTTATAGTTTCCTTTCAGTGTCTGGTATTAGCACTGTATCATCTACGTGTCTTAGATTGTTTAAATTGTGGCCTCCGATGACAAATCCAGGCATAACTTCTAGGGTCCTTAAAATATTCTCGTTGTACAAGTTGAACAGATCCGGTGAAAAGACACATCCTGGTCTTACGCCCCTTTCTATCTTTGTATATCTGCTGAATTCGTTACCTGTCCGTATACAAGCAGATTTTTGTCAGTAAAGATTCTTGATTACTCTTAAGTCTTTCCCAAATATGTCAAGGCTGCCGAACATCTCCATCAATTCTTTGTGACGTATTTTGCCGAATGCCTTCGCATAATCAATAAAACACAGGTACAAGTCCTTCTCCATTTGTATTGCCCTTTCAGAGAGCACCCTAATTATAAATATAGCATTCCTTGTTCCAGTGTCTTTGACGAAACTGCACTGTTCTTGTTCTATCGCTGGCCTGATTCTGCTTCTTGCTCTATTCATCAAGATTCGGACGATCTGTTTTTTGGCTAATTTAAATTGATGGTTTTGTGGAGTTCGCACTTATTTGCTCCTGGCTTCTTAGGCAGTGCTATGAAGATCGACTTGCTGGGGTCATCTGGTATTACACCACTAACATTTCATTTAGTATTTCTGTAATTTTCTCTATGCCAAATTCTTCCAGGGCTATCAGCAGCTCTATGACTATGTCGTCTGGTCCAGCTGCTTTGTTTCTATTCAGGTTGGCTACTGCAGATTCCACTTCAAACTTTAATATTTCCGGTCCGTCTTCATCTTTGTGTATTATTGGTTGCTTTCTCTTGTCGTGGAAAAGATATTTTATATATTCTTCCCATCGTTGGAGTATTTCCTCTTTTTCCAATATGAAAGGTCCATCCTTGGATTTTATACATCCTGTTGAAGAGCAGGATTTTTGTCCTGTCAGTTCTTTTATTTCTTTATGCATGTCTGCTTTATTATTCCTGCTCAATCTCTCTACTTCTGCAGATTTGCCATTGAGCCATTCCTCTTTAGCCTGTCTGCATTTTCTCCTTATTTCCGTGAGTAGTTCCCGGTAGTGCATTCTATGTCTTGATATCATTTTCTGCCTTCTTTGCATCATGTCAAGAATCTCTTCAGTCATCCACTCATTTTTTTTCTTCTGCGCCTGATTTCCTTTGGGGAAATGTTGTTTGTTGATGTCACTATTGCTTCCTTTATCGATTTCCATTTCGAGTGTCCTTTTCCAATTTCATCTTCGTATTTTATTTTCACTCTGTTAGTATATTCTTTCTGTAGGTTGAGGTCATTCACGAGCGTGTTGTAATTCAGTTTTGGTGCTGTACTAGGCTTCTTCAATCTCCGTAGTTTCACCTTTAGTTTGGAAATGACTGGGATATGGTCGCTTCCACAGTCGGCGCCTGGATAGGCTTTGCTTTGAACCACTGCATTTCTGAATCTCCTGTTTATGGCTATGTAGTCTATCTGGTTTTTCGTGTCATCTCCTGGGCTTTTCCATGTCCATAGACATCGTGGGTGTTCTTGAAACAAGGTGTTAGTTATTACCTGGTTATTTGCAGTGCACCATTAGACCCATTTTACTCCACGTTCGTTGCGGATTCCTAAACCAAAGTTGTCAGTTGTCATACCTTCCCTATCCTTGCCTACTTTGGCATTCAAATCTCCCCTGATTTCTTGGCCTTTACATTGAGCCTTGGCATTGGATAGAGTGAAGTAAAAAGATTCTATTTCTTTCACAGTGCTTTGTGTATATAGACAATACAATTGCTATGTTGAACAGTCTCCCTTAGACCGGGAAAACTCTTTGGGAGAACTGGCAGTATCCCAAAACACATTTCTTCATTTCTTTGTCCAGTATTAAGCCGACTCCTTTTTCATTATTTTTGCCTCATGCGTATATTATCCTATGGTTGTCACTGTTGTCCATTATTTGGCCATCTGGTTTCGTATATTCCCAGAATATTGATGTTCAGTCTGTTCATCTCCTGCTTGATATTCTCTAGTTGTCCGCAGTTGTTTAGCGTCCTGACGTTCCATGTCCCCAAATTAATCCTTTCTTTGTTGTGCACAGTCGCAGGGTAACGGTCCAGAGACACCTGTTGCTCATATCGTTTCTTCCCGGGCGAGGGACAGATTTTAGAAAAAAGTGTCCCCTTTACGCCGTTGTTGCTAACAGTCGCCAGATGACGGTCAAGTTGACACCTGTTGCTCATGTCGGTCCTTACCGGACGAGGAATTGCTCTCTTTGGAAGCAACCCCCTTCACGCCGTTAGGTTTAATATATTTTCGTTGTACAGCCATGATTATACGCAGGATAAATAGATAGTGGAGTGGTATCCTGTTGCCTTCTCCACGGTGATTTATTGAGACACCACCTCTAGTTAGTTGGCCGTTGACTCATCAAGAATTCCTCTGCCCTTTGTAGGTTTAATTTTTTAAAACTACCTAGTTGCTAACATCCCGTTAAAAAAAAGGTGGGGTGGGAGAAAGAAGAATATAAGATCACCGGACCATATGTGACAGCAATATCCTAAGTATGGACGAATCGTAGACTTATAAGTATGTAAGATAAGATTCAGGAGCTAAAAATTGTCTCGCACGACACAGTGATTCGACTTTCTTAGCAGCCCACCTCGCAATGGATTCAATATAGTCTTTCCATTTCATGTCAGCTGAGAATATGAGACCAAGAAGTTGCAAAGAGTCACTTTCGTGGAGGTTAGTATTTCTTAGAGGTTAGCTTTCCTGGAGTCTCTCAGATGATTAATGTAGAATGTGAAGTCTGCTTAATCAATGAAAGACAAGAAACATAAAAATCAAAAATAGCAGATTTTTCTTTAAAAATGTCTGGTAAGGGATGTGCGCTGTGGTGCAGTGAATATCGATTCGGAATGGCAAATCGGGGAGCCGAGTTCGAATTCCAGGTGAACTCATTGCATCCACTTGCGCACAAATACACTTGCGAAAGTATTAATCCGTCCAGTTATGGATTAAATAATAGAACAGCTCGGGTTCTATAGCCTTGGCTGGCAACCAGTCTACCACAGAAAGCAATGGCAACCTACTGCGGAGTAATCTTCTGCTCAGTCAGTCATGTCTCTTTCTAGACATGATCGCCCCAAGCGTGTACCACGTGTGGCACTTAACTGACTGACAGAACGGAATATACCAAGACCACGAAATACAACCGCATGATACCTACACCTCAATAACTTTGTAGGCTACAACACAACCAAACGAGGTTACAACAATAATCTCAAAATATACAGTATCGTGGATACAATTAGACGCTCTATATTTTCGGCCTTGTGCCAGACAAAGAGATGCTTACTAAATAACTGTATAAAGAGATATATAAATGAAAAAAACGAGTGTATACATCACTTAACACTTGATTAACATTCGGCACTATCGAAGACTGACGCAGCATAATCTTTATCTCCTGTTATGCTCACGCTGGAGTTTTATCCATACAGAGTTTGTCCAGAATTACCAGCAAATCGTCTGATCTATTCAGGTCGAAATTCCAGACTGACTGACTGACTGACTGACTAAGCGCACACACATAGACAATCAATGAATATAAATCATCATCTGGATCCCACATAGACAAACTACAATTATGACATAAATAAATGCATGAATTATACATACGTATGTGCGTCGTGGTGCAGTGGATATCGGCTCGGAACGAGAAACCGGGAAGCCGAGTTCGAATTCCAGTCGAATTCCTTGCATTCACTTACGCGCAAATATCCTTGGAAAAAGTATTAATCCGCCTCTTTCCTCCAGTTATGGGTTAAATAATAGGACAGATTGGTCTCTGTAGCCTTGGTCGGCAACTAGTCTACCGCAAAAAGTAATGGCAACCTACTGCGGGATAATCTTGTGCCGAGTCAGTCATGTCTCTTCCGAGACATGATCGCCCAAGCGTGTATCACGTCTGGCACTTAACTGACAGACTGACCCTGCATGATAAAACAAATACACATGAAGTCTGTTTAACTAAGGAAAAACGAAACAAAAAAATTACAAATACCAAATATTTCTTCTCTTTCTTTTTTCTTTTCCACATTTCAGTTTCTGGTGGCTTACGGCCTATCACTTTGAATACACCGGTTCTCGCTCGATCGATCACCGAAGTTAAGCAACGTTGAATCTGGTCAGTACTTAAATGGGTGACCGCTTGGGAATACCAGGTGCTGTAAGCGTTTAGTGACGGATATGCGTTGTGGTGCAGTGAATATCGGAGAAATCGGTGAGCCGTGTTCGAATTCCAGTTGAATACCCTGCATTCACTTAAGCACTGGTACCCTTGCGAAAGGTATTAATCCGTCCCTTCCCGTTGGCACATTCGTTCGATGAAGAAGGAAAACCGAGGTGAGAACTGATGCAAATTGCTGATCTCAGTGTAATATTGATAACTTGAACGCAATTAGGAGCCTCGAGAGCCCTTATATCGGAAACAGGTCAAGTCGATTTTAAGGGTTTTGCGGGTAATTTAATGGTCAGCGTCCGAAAATGGGAATTCAGAGATCCGAGTTCTAATTCCGATTCCGAGTTCTTTATACTCACTTTCATACTCACTTGGGAACGCAATGAATCTATCTTTTCTCCTCTTTGCTATCGGTTAAACAGTATGACACACAAAGCTCTTAGCACACAGTCTAGGAGAAGGATAACTCAGAATTCAAACGAAGCTGTATAAAGATGGTTAGACATGGGATACACATGTTATATAAAACAAAAAACACGATAGTTTTGAGCAGTTCTGGCTAACTCTACAAGAGATAAATTATCCAGAATGCTGTTGTCACCAACTGGCATTGGACCCCAGAGACGGTGAATGGATGGAAATTTGTCATATTTGGACGTATAACTTCATTTGAAAAAAGGTGCAAATTCATAAATTTCTTCCTCGTCATTGCATTTGAATTACTCATATTTCCCAACTTACGTTTATAGATAGTGCTACAATCTCCAGGAGTTTAAGTGTAAAGTCAATAGTCATCTCCTATCTTGCTAACTTGCATTCTCTCTCTCTCTCTCTCTCTCTCTCTCTCTCTCTCTCTCTCTCTCTCTCTCTCTCATGCTCCTTTCTTCGTCCACTCTACTCACAGTATCTTAACCCTTCTCTTACCCACTTCCTGACACGCCCTGTAGCCTGTTACTCTTTTTTATAACTTTCCTCCTATGTAACCCTCTGCGCACCAGTGGCAGTAGATATGATTATGAAAAAAAAAAAGAATTTTACTAGCATTAAAATGAGTACACAACACAAAATTAACCGAAAGCCGATATGTCGGGCATTATCAGAAAAAAGTAACTGAAAAGGATTATTCTTAAGTTGATCTGTTGTCTTTAATGTTAACATATATGGTGTGTTTCTTTAATGTATAACGTATATGGTGTATTTCTTTAATGTATAACGTATATGGTGTATTTCTTTAATGTATAACGTATATGGTGTATTTCTTTAATGTATAACGTATGTGGTGTATTTCTTTAATGTATAACATATATGGTGTATTTCTTTAATGTATAACGTATATTCCGACATAATATGAACATGAAAGAAACTTATCTACACACGCACACACATATATATGTGTGTGTGTGTGTGTGTGTGTGTGTGTGTGTGTGTGTGTGTGTGTGTGTGATATGTCAGTGAGTCGGTTAAGTGCTATATGTGATACACACTTGGGCGATCATGTCTCGAAAGACACATGACTGACTGGGCAGAAGATTTTCTCACAATAGGCTGCTATTTCTTTCTGCGGTATACTGGTTGCCAACAAAGGCTATAGAACCAAATCTGTTCTGTTATTTAACCGATAGCTGGAGGGAATATAAGGAATCATACCTTTTCCAAGCATATTTGCGCGTAAGTGAATGAAACTGAAATTCGAACTCGGCTTCCCGATTTCTCGTTCCGAGCCGATATCCACTTCACATGAAATATATATGTACGTACATCTGTATAGAATTAATAGATTTTATATTTTTAATTCGATATTGCTTTATTAAATCAAACTTTTTTTTCCAGTATTTGAGTAGACGCTCTGTTTTAATGCAAACGATATGTATTTCGTTTATTTTTGTTTACTCGAGAAAATTTAATAAAGAAATTTTGCACATTTTCTTTATTAAGTTAAAAATTTACTAAGTTTAAACGTTTTCTTTAATAAGTTATCAACGTCGGCATACTCCAAGGCTCACTTTTCAATCAAACACTTTCTATTTTACATCAATCATCCAATTATAAACACCGATCGTTTGTCAATACCTATGCTGATGATACAACGGTATATGGTGATTTTCTAAGAGTGGCTTAGATGTTGCTCAAAGGCGAAAGTATGGGGCACCCATTGAGGATCAAACTCACTAAATCGTAACAGTTCTAGCGAGACAATCTTCCTAACGATTACAACCACATCGAGATTACCAAAAATGATTTTCTAAGGTTAAAAGTGTGGAATACCCAGTAAGGATCGAACTCGCTACTCATTTGTAATTGATCTAGCGAGACAAGCATGTTAACCATTAAACCATGTCTAAACATAACGGTACGTATATGGGTGCATATCGAAAATTCTAGATGATGAAAGCTTGGCAGCTCAGCTATATTTTGGCCTAGCTCTAGTAGCTCGGTAAAGGAAAAACTAGCTGGTCCCATTCGATGCCTTGATAACTAGATCGATGACGTACCAATGTAACCCTATTTTCAGATGGCTGGTATTAATTTTAAGTGATTTTCAAGATGAGAAGCGATTTCTCTAAAATTGGAGAATACAATTATTTTTGTCAAGTAAAGTAGCCGAAATGTTAACAATTGGAAAATATAGATACAGGAATCACTGATGCAAAATGCTTTTTGTTGAGAGAAGTAAGCGAAATTTATCAAAGTTAGTTACCTAATTCTAGCCAAAATATTTGTCAGCGGGTTTTGACTAGATGTGACCCTAGATCAAAATACGGCCTTGAAAATTTCCTGTGCACTGATTACCAAGACAGCTGGTAAGAACAGGCAGAAAATAACTGGGGGTGGGTTTTCCACCCCTACCCCTGAAAGTTGAAATGTTAAATGTAATTGTTTTCATTTCGAGCTGGTAGGGGTTATACAGTCAGTGAAATAGAACTCCCAGACAACTTTTCTATCCCGATCTGGATGCCTGTTTAACAAAACCATGGTGCAAGACGAAATTAGTTAGTTCAGCCCCCGTGTTTGGATGAGAAGTTAGAAAGAGATTTGAATGGCAGTTTGAATAATACGGTTGAACTGAAACAAGGGCTGCTGCTAGAAAGAAAGCGAGAGAGAGAGAGAAAGAGAGAGAGAGAGAGATATTACAAGAGACAGTCAGTCCAAATCCAACCAACTGGTAGTTGAATAAACCATCGTCCCGTAGAAATAATACAACATGAATATTATCGTGCTACTGAAATGCCAACCAACTGATATTTCTTTTTCGTCACTTTCTTTGACTTACTTAATCTTGTATTTATTCCATATATATAAATCTGCACCGTGTCGTTGCGGTCTTAAATCTGGTTTTCATTATATACCAATCTTTTGCATGTCTGGATCAGCCTCGTCAAGTGATAATAAGCAATCCTGATTTGGCTAATTCGAGATCAACAACACAACGTGGGCGGAATCAACCAAATCGACTGAAGTTGAATGCATGTATACAATCCATCGTTAGACATGCTGAAAAAATGCTCAGTTTCCTGTACTGCTCCAATAAATACTCTTGCTATCTACAAGAGCCTGATCATACCAAAAATAGTTCTGTTGCTATACATGTGCAAGAGTACCAAATCCCCTCCGTCTCCTTGTAAGTGATGAACTATTTCCCATCTTACAATCAAACAAAACGTTTCTAGCTCCTCACTATTCTATAGCTATTTCCATGTTCCGTGGTAGACTGCGGTAAGAAATGGCTCGTAATTTTAATGCTTCCAAAACAAAGCTGCTATCTATTAACCATCACAGACAATCGCTCCTACCCCATTATCATGGATCAGGCTATTCTCACTGAAAGCAAAACACTGCGCCTCCTCGGGCTAATTTTTACAACGGTCCTCAAGTGGAAGAACTATATAGAATCCATAGCTAAATCCGCTGCTAAGAAGGTCGGTTCTCTGTGTAGGACCAGGAAATTTTTCCCGTCTGAAACCATCCTGTACATATATAAATCTACCATTCGCCCGTGCATTAGATACTGCTGCCATATCTGCTCGGGTGTTCCTGCTATCAACCTAGGGGTTCTTGACAAAGTCCAACCAAAAATCTGTAATGTGATCGATCCCGACTTTTCAGATACAGTCACTTTTTCGCCGGCGCAATGTGGCTTTCCTGTGTCTCTTCTACCAATACTTTCGCGGTTTCTGCTTCCTATGAACTTAGCTCACTGGTGCCCCCTATAAATGAATTTACTCGAGCGACAAGATTAGCAACTAGGTCCCACCTTTTTACTGTGAAACCAATAAAAATAAAATGTAAATGCAAATTCTACTCCAGTAGCTTCTTTTCTCGCACTTTCCGCCTGTGGAATTCCCTTCCGTTTACTTGCTACCCCGACAGCTACAATCTCCAAGAATTTAAATGTAAAGTCAATAGTCATCTCCTATCTCACTAACTTGCATCATCTTTCTTCTGCTCCTTTCTCTGTCCACTCCACTCTCATCAGTATTCTCATCCTTCTCTTACCCACTTCCTGACACCGCTATAACCTGTCACTCTTTCTCATAACTTTCCTCTTATGTAACTCCCTGAGCACCGGTGGCAGTAAACTGCCTTGCTTGGGGCGATATGATTATAAAAAAAACGTTCAAACCCGTTACATTCTTTATTTCCGTCAGCACTGATATTTACACTTAGGATTAGAAATGTATGCAATGAGTCGCAGTAACCTTTTCTCCCTTGCTTGGAATGTGAATTAAAAAACAATTGAAGATTAGTTAGACTGCTCATTAATTTATTTTAAAAGATCATCATCATTTATCCAATTAACGTCGCTGTGATAACCACTCCTCTACATCTCACAGTTGAGGTTTATGGTGACATTCCAAGTAAGGTAGTGCAATAGCTTGCCGGTTGTTTTTTTTTATTTTTGCGTGTGTGGCGGGGGGTTACCGGAGATATTAATGTTACCTTGACCTGCATGGTGGATTTGCTTTTTAAGTTATCTTCTTCTCACCTTTGCTTATAGAGCAGGCTAGTTTGAATTCAGAGTTTCTTTCTCTTATATTGGTTACCATCAAAAGCTATAAGACATATACTGCAATTTTACTTACAGCTGAGAATAGAATAGATGGACTCATGCTTTTCATAAGGCTATTAGCACGAAAGTAAAAGTAATGAACTCAACTGGACTTCGAACTCGGCTCTCCGATTACTTAAACCGAGCTGCTAAATATTACTCCACCATGACTTTATCTTTATTTCGATGTAAAGTGTTCAAACGAAGTAGATTCCTTTGTTTCACCAGTTCTAATCTTCGATGTTAAAACCCGGATGTTGCATTGAACCGCTATCATTCCCTTTGTATTCAGTTGGTGGGATATAAGTTCCATTTAAGCAGCTTCTTCCTACGAGTCGCTTCTTAGTGAAACCAACTACTAAAAGAATGCTTCTTCAATCACTACAATTTTAATCTGTTCAACTTTAAGGTTAACCATTACCTTCCCATATATCCCCATAAACTGCGCCTCTTACTTTGAAGCTTCTCTAGTTTGAATGACTCTTGGGCCTTGAACAGCGTGGACATCATTGTAAAAAGAAAAAAATGAACGCGATGGTTAAAACAAATGTCATGTAGAGAATATAAAAGCCGACACGTGTGTTTGAACACCGATCGCCGGAGAAAAAATAATACGATAAAAATGGATTATTCCACAGGCGATCAGGTGACCACTAAAATAACTATATAAGCACCAGACAGAAGTCTGGGGCTTTGAGCGTTCAGCAAATAGCAAGTAATCAGACCTCAGCGAATAATGAATCTATCGAATGACCCAACTGTGAATCTAACGTGGATCAATCACAATACGAGTAACTAACTGAATATTAGATGTGCGTCGTGGTGCATTGGATATCGGCACGGAACGAGAAATTGGGGAGCCGAGTTCGAATTCCAGTTGAATTCCCTGCATTCACTTACGCGCAAATACCCTTAGGAAAGGTATTAATCCGTCTTTTCCTTCCAGTTATGGATTAAAAAGCAGGACAGATTGGGTTCTATAGCCTTGGATGGTAACCAGTCTACCGCAGATAGTAGTGGCAACCTACCACGGGTTAATCTTCTGACCAGTCAGTCATGTCTCTTTCTAGACATGATCGTCCAAAGCGTGTACCACGTATGGCACTTAACTGACTGACTGAACGGAATATACCAAGACCACGAAATACAACCGCATGATACCTACACCTCAATAACCTTTGTAGGCTACAACACAACCAAATGAGGTTACAGCAATAATCTCAAAATATATAGTATTGTGGATACAATTGGACGCTCTATATTTTCGGCCTTGTGCCAGACAAAGAGATGCTTACTAAATAACTCTATAAAGAGATATATAAATGAAAAAAAAAACGAGTGTATACATCACTTAAGACTTGATTAACATTCGGCACTATCGAAGACTGACGCAGCATAATCTTTATCTTCCTGTTATGCTCACGCTAGAGTTTTATCCATACAGGGTTTGTCCAGAAGCACCAACAAAACGTTTGATCTATTCAGGCCGAAATTCCAGAGCAGGCATTCGCTTATCTAGGGACAATGTACACACGCGTTCGTGCACGCACATGCCGGTGCCAAAACGGCGGGAAAAACTGTGTATGAAACTACGGACAAAAAAAAAAAAAAGAATATTGATCTCTTTTTCAGGCGTGTTCTACTTACAAAACAAACAAGCCGGCTGCTGTGTGTGTGTGTGTAATGGGTTGTGGAAGTGTGTACGAAAGTATATGCGATTGGCTGATGGCATCAATGTTAAAACGTCAGCCGGGTGATTTACCACCTCAGCGACATCAGTTCGTACATAGTTTTTACTTACCATATCATATATGTATTTATTAATGATATTTATTAATGAATAATACATATGTCTTTTGATAAAGAGTACGAATTTTAGTTGTTTCTTTTGCTTTTTTTTTTTATTTGACGCTGTGTATTTTACTTATCTTAAGTTATTTTCTACGTTCCTTGCTTCCATACTTGCTTACTTTACTTAAATATCTATCTTTTTCTCTATCTTTCTTTCTTTCTTTCTTTTTCTTTCTTTTACTTATTTTATCTATCGATATATTGCAATTTGTTCTTGCTTTTTTTTCTCTTTCACATTCTCCTAATAGTCTTCCTTTCTCTCTGTTTTTGAACATATAATAAAGACGATATACAATTGATTTTTTTTTTTTTGTTTTAAACAAGACAAAGGCGTCTTTAAACACTCATACGCAAGGGCACATGTTTGTGTTTATGTGGCCGACATCAATACCTTTAAAAAGTAAATAAATATATCGCAATCCTCGATCACAATTTTAATCTGGTCAGACTGTTTTCTCATATATATATATATATATATATATATATATATATATATATATATACACACACACACAAATGAATATGGAACGAAGAAACTATTTGTAATGTTCAAAACATTAATCTAAAACAGTGCTCAATATAAAAATAGAGCAATGAATATTTATTATAAATTATACTTTAGAACATAGTTTGTTCATGTTCTAAATATAATTCATGTTCTAAAATATAATTTATATATAATTTATATAGATAGATAGATTAGTCATCCAAATACAAGCACGTTTCGCTGTATCACAGCTGATCAGTGTGGATAGACACATTCACTTGCCTCTGGCCTTGATTGAAATTCGTCCAATTTGGGGTTAGCCGGAGTCGCTACTCTAAGCCATAGGCGCATGGAATTAGATCAGGGAAATTTTAACGTATATAAGCAGTTTATACACTCGCCAGATAGATAGATAGATAGATAGATAGATAGATAGATAGATAGATAGATAGATAGATACTTCTAAAGGCATTTATTCTATTACACACACATACACACAGACACACACATACATATGTAACTGTATTTGTGTGTGCATGTGTATGCCCGCCTATTTGCATGTGTGTAAAATCTGGGCTAAAAAAATATATCTGTAATAAATAAAAGACAAAAGACAAATTTCGTTTTACTAGTTCTCTCAAGACCAATGTAATCATTTTATTTAGCAAATGAACAAAAAAGTAAAGAAATAAAGACAGCACTGTAATCAGAATTTGTGAATAGATAGATAGATAGATAGATAGATAGATAGATAGATGATTACTGTCTATTTGGTCAGGAACTTTTAAATATTTCGTTAACTATGACAGAGAAGAGCTTTTTTTATAGTTTTTCTAGATTAGTTCTGATTTCCCAAAAAACCTCAGAATAAACGCTCCTACTTGTATTCAATAACCACACAAATAATATATCTGACAACGTCAAAACATGATAAAACTAACACAAAAAAAAACATGAAAATGGGCGATAGCGCTTATAAAAATGGACAGTTTCTGTACCCTCTCATTTCCATCAAACGGAAAAATGTAAGAATGCTGCAAAAAACTATATAAGAAATTAATAAAATTTTTACTTGTCCGTCATCTTTAACGATATTGCACTTTGGCTGAATAGGTGGAATGTAAGACATATGATAAAAGAAATGATAGTATGTCCAATATAGGTAATTGATTTATGACAAGAAGCCTAACTTATTTACTAAGTTAAGCCTCAATTTACAATACCTATTCCGTAAAGTCTGTATAGGGGCTTAACTTCGGCAGTCAGTTTTGCTATATGGACGTATATACGAGTATGAATTCATCAAATTCTATTATCATCACTGTCATGCAAATCAGCACTTGTCGACAGTAGTTGTAGGCACACACACACACACACACACACACATATATATATATATATATATATATATATATATATATATAGTCATCCGCAGACAGATCTGTTTGGCTGTATCATAGCTCATCAGTACGGTTAGACTCCGATTGCTTTTTAACCCAGGATTGAAACCCGACCGAATTGGCGTCAGTCGGCGATTCTACCTCTGAGCCATGAGCGCTCGGTAGAAGGAAGCAGACTTTTAGCGTGTATGTTATCATTATACGCGCCCAATATATATATATATATATATATATATATATATATATACATCACTCAATAAATTCGAGGCCTAATTAATAAGCAACAACTTTTAGGCAAAATTCGACTTTATTCATCAACATCATCTTCATGTAGGGTGAGACACTGATACCAACGCTTCAACAATTTGATACCTTTTTTGTAGAACGATTTGTCTTTGAGCTCAAAGTACACCTCAGTTTCCGATATCACTTGTTCATTGGAGCCAAATCTCTTTCTCATCCACCCTATTCTCTAGATCTGGGTGTTCAGATCTAGAGAATAGGGTGGATGCATTGTAACATGGTGCGTTTTCTTGGTGAAAGATCACTTTCTTCTTCTTCTTTTTCTTCTTCATTTGTGGCCGTTTTTTTTTTGTTTTTTTTGGCGATTTCTTCCTTCAAACGCACCATAATGTTATATAATATTGGCTATTGATGGTTCTTCCTTTCTCAAGGTAATCGATGAATAAAATCCCTGCGCATCCCAAAATACGAGGGCAAAACCTTGCCCGCTTGAGTTTGCATCTTTGGTTGCTTTTAACGTCTTTCACCTGTTGCTGTTAACCCAGCTGTCTGCTTATTTAACTCCAGAGTGAAGTGGTGAATCCGTGTTTCATCTATTGTCACATATTTACACAAAAACACCTTCTTGTTGTATTGAAACAGTTGCAAGCAACGCTATGAATCTTCGATGTTTTGTTGTTTTTTATTCAAACGCGGCATCAACTTTGAAGACAGCTTTCTCATTGTCAAAATTTCATGTAAAATGGTGAATACACTGCATTCTGATATATTCAACATATAACACTTATAAAGCCATTACTTTACTTGAACAGTATTTTACCTCATCAGAAAGCAATATTTTATCAATACACGAAATTTTAATTGCAACAATAGCTTCAGTTAAATAACAGTAATTTGTAAACTAATAATCCGACTGGGCCACAATTTTGTAACGTGACATTTGAAGGTTAGTCCCTTGGAAAAGATATTAATCCGTCTCTTTCCTCCAGTTATGGGTTAAATAATAGGACAGATTGAGTTCTATAGCCTTGGTCGGCAACCAGTCTACCGCAGAAAGCAACGGCAACCTACTGCAAGATAATCTTCTGCCCAGTAAGTCATGTCTCTTTCGAGACATGATCGCCCAAAGCATGTATCACGTGTGACACTTAACTGACTGACTTATTAGTGGCGCTAGATATATATATATATATATATATATAACTCTTCAGCAATGTGTATACACCGCTTATATAGCACGCTTAAATTTCTCTTCTCTGATTCCATGCGCCTATGGTTTTAGGGGTTAGTGACTCTGACTGACAACAAATTGGTTGAGTTTCGACTCCGGCCAGAAGCAACTGAATGTCTAAACACACTGATGAGCTGTGATACAGCGAAACAGGCTTGTATGTGGATGACGAATATATATATATATATATATATATATATATATATATATAGGTACGGAAGTCAATAAGTATACGTATATAAGGATTAAATAGGTATATATAGATATATATTAGGAAATGGATTAAATTTGACATAATTATTTCATGGATACGCATATTTGAGTAGATGCTCCGCTTTTTTTTTATTAAACATTATATTTATTTAATATCCAAGGAATCTCGATTTAAAAATATGCTCTCGCAAGCAGGATTTGAACCTGCGTCCTCTAAAGGAGACAGTCATTAGATCTGAGATCTAACATGACTTGAACGCTCAACCACCACGTACGGCGTCTAGTAAAGATCGCTTTTAAAAATATTGTCTTCGTTTACGCTAGAGTACGAAATAGAACAGACATGTATATTTTGAGAAGTGGAAGAAATGTGTGTTCAAATGTACTATTCGGAGTTTGTTTTTATATATATATATTAGAAAATTTTTGAGATATTCTACAATTTCATGGGTAATACGTATTTCCTGCTCGTCAAATCCAAAAGATACACCAATTAATAATATTAATTATTAAATATTATTAATTGCTGTATCTTTTGGGTCTGACGAGCAACTTTTTTTCCTGCTGTGAAATACGTATTACCCATGAAATTGTAGAATATCTAAATTTTTTTCTTAATTATATTACTCTGTTAAATTAAATAAATAAATTTAACATTGAGTTCTTTTGGGTTCGTCTCTATCGGAATTTACCGGACTTATATACCAAGTATTCTACGTTATATATATATATATATATATATATATATATATATGTGTGTGTGTGTGTGTGTGTGTGTGTGTGTGTGTGTGTGTGTGTGTGTGTATTCTACGCCCTCACACCCTAATTGAGCACTCTGGAAGAATGGTAGACTTTGAAAAACAATAGCTACTCTAGCATATATGCATCGTTCATTCAGCAATGAATTAGAACACTCTTAACTATTGGGTGTGTATAATGATAATATACACGCTAAAAAGTCTGCTTCCTTCTACCGAGCGCCCATGGCTCAGAGGTAGAATCGCCGACTGACGCCAATTCGGTCGGGTTTCAATTCTGGCTTAAAAAGCAATAGGAGTCTAACTGTACTGATCAGCTGTGATACAGCGAAACATCTGTCTGCGGATGACTACTATACATATATATATATATATATATATATATATATATATATAGAGAGAGAGAGAGAGAGAGAGAGAGAGAGAGAGAAAGAGAGAGAGAGAGAGCGTCCAAGGAATCGTCTTAACTGATTCCATCATAAACTTTTGTTGTAAGCAAGAAATAACTTCTTGTATTTGCCCTTCAAATTCTTTCAAAGTCTTGGTCTGTACTGGACTTTCTCCCTTAACCAACCCGAAAGAAAATGTCACAGGGCGTTAAGTCAGGATTTTGTTTTTCTTTTCAAAGTTATAAAACGAATAAGCGGGAAGTAAAAATTTGAGGAGAGGGTGGGATTAGCCTAGAATTTTATCCATTTAATTATTTATCTCTTCATCATATCACCCCGTGCAAGGCGGGACCGTCACTATTACACAGGGGGTTACAAAGGGGAACATAGAGTAGATAAAGGGAGTGGTAAAGAAAGGATAAAAAGATGGAATTTAGGAAGATAGAAAATAAATTAATGTTGCATTTATAACTTTTGGAGGTTGTAGTTATCAAGGAAGCAAGTAAAGGGAGTTCCACTGTTGTCATATCTGGTCAGCCCCCCCCCCCCCCTGCTGTTCATCTCAGTGTTCTCGACAGGCTCCAATAGAGAATCGTAATGTGATTGGTCCCGATCTGGCAGTTAGACTCCAGTC
Organism: Ascarosepion bandense; assembly: GCA_037127315.1. NCBI lineage: Eukaryota > Metazoa > Mollusca > Cephalopoda > Sepiida > Sepiidae > Ascarosepion > Ascarosepion bandense. The sequence continues at coordinate 11,878,649 of JBBBDQ010000484.1, forward strand.
ACTTTCTCACTGGCGTGATGTGGCTTCCCTCTGTCTCTTCTATAAATATTTTCATGGATTCTGCTCTGAACTTAGGTCACATGTGCCCCCTCCACAAGAATTTAATCGGCGAACTAGACTGGCAACAAGGTCCTACCCTTTTGCAGTTAGATCAACCAACTGCAGGTGACAATTCTACTCCATCAACTTCTTTTCCCTCGCTTCCCGCCTGTAGAACTCCCTTCCATATACTTGCTTTCCTGACATCTACAACCTCCAGGAATTTAAATGCAAAGTCAATTCCCATCTCTTATCCACTTAACTCTAGTTCTTTATACATCATCCCTTGTATCTTGTTTTTTTCCTTTCTCTCTACCTTCGCAAATGTCTTCACTCCTGTGTTCACGTTCTTCTCTTGCTCTTTCTCTTTCACCCGCTGTGGCTGGTTCGTCTTTCTCTTCACTCTCCTTCTGCCTAAAACTTTAATTACGGCCTTATTTGGGATTAAATGATTAAAAAAAAAAGTAGAGCCGGTTGCATTCATCTATTTCAGTGGTTCGCTACCTCTGCATGAATTTAGTCGAGCCATTAAGCGGCTAGGTCCCACCCTTTTACAGTGAAACTAACCAAATGTAACTGAAACTTCTACTCCCTCAGCTTCTTTGCTCGAACATCACGGCTGTTGAATTTGCTTCAGTATACTTGCTTCTCTGACAGCTACAATCTCCAAGAATTTAAATGCAAAGTCAACTGCTATCTCTTATCTCCTTGGCTGATATCCTTTCCCTGACAACCTTTGTATCGTGTTCTTCTTCCTTTCCACTATACTCACATGCAGCCCTCTCCACACCAGTGTTTTCATCATTCTCTTACCCATTCTATGACACCTCCATACCTTGTTCCTCTTTATCATCACTCATCTCTTTTTTTTTTTTTTTTTTTTTTAATCATTTCACGCCGAGCAAGGCAGAAACGCCACTGATGTGCAGGGGGTTACATAAATGTAGAAAGATTAATTAGAAAAGAGTGAGGAGTACAAGCTAGTTAGAAAGGAACAATAGAAAGCTGAGAAAGCAGGTGCAATGACAGGTACATGGGCGGAGAGAAAGGGAAGGTTATACAGGAGAGGGGAGAGAGCTAGAGGCCAGTGGTTAGTAGGTGAGTATTAACTTTGCTTTTAAATTTCTGGAGGTCGTAGCCGTCAGGAAAGCAAGAATACGGGAGTGAGTTCCACAGGCGGGAAGTGCGAGAGAGGAAGCTGCAGGAGTAGAATTGTCGTCTGCGTTTGGCTAACCTGACTGTGAATGGGTGGGACCCAGTTGCCAGTCTGGTTGAACGGGTAAACACCTGTTGAGGAGGCATCAGTGACTTAAGCTCATCCGAGCAGAAGCCATGAAAGTATTTATAGAAGAGACAGAGGGAGGCCACATTTCGACGATGGGAAAGTGGCTGCAGACGAGTCGCCAGATCAGTACCTATCACATTACAGACTCTCCTTTGGAGCTTGTCAAGAACACTGAGGAGAACGGCAGGGGTACCTGACCATAAATGGCAGCAGTACTCCATGCACGGACGGATGGTTGACTTGTATATATGCAGGATGGATTCAGGTGGAAAAAACATCCTGGATCGACATAGTGACCCAATCTTCTTAGCAGTAGATTTTGCTATGGATTCAATATAGTGCTTCCATTTGAGGTCTGAGGACAGGGTAAGTCCGAGGAGGCGTAGTGTATTACTCTCCGGGAGAATCATCTGGTCCATGCTTATGGGAGGCAGAAGAGGTTGCCTGTAATGGTTGACAGACAACAGCTTGGTCTTAGATGAATTGAAGTTGACAAGCCACTTCTTGCCCCAGTTCACCACAGAGTGTAGATCCCGCTCAAGGTCAGCAGCGAGATTATGTCTGTCCGCCACGACAGGTTTCTTACTGGAGCGGGAGTATATTGTAGTGTCATCTGCGTAGATGCCTACTTGGGACTTGATCTCATCTGGGAGGTCGTTGATGAAAATAAGGAAGAGCGTTGGGCCCAGGATAGAGCCTTGTGGGACACCAGCATTCGTGCTGTAGGACGAAGAGGCACGCCCATTCAGAACGACCTTCATTTTGCGGTTATTTAAGAAAGATTGGATTATGTCAAGCAGGCGACCGGTAATACCATAACCGCGTAGTTTGCATAGGAGGCCAGGGTGCCAAACCCTGTCGAAAGCCTTGGAGATATCCAGAGCAACCGCGCGAGCCTCGTCAGACTCATCAAGGGCCTGTAGCATGTACTCCGTTACAGTAGTTAGCAGGTCGGCTGTGGACCTGTCAAATCGGAATCCATATTGCCTGTCGGAGAACAGTTTGTGGGCGGTGAGATGATGAACTATTTCAGCATTTATTATAGCCTCGAACACTTTCCCGAATATTGGTAGAAGACTGATAGGGCGATAGTTGGATGGGTCCGAGGGTTCACCACAGTTCTTAAAGACAGGAACGACTGAGGAGAATTTCCAGCATGCAGGAAAGCAGGAAGCAGAAAGGCAGTAGTTAAACAGTTTAGAGAGGACAGGGGAAAGTTCAGGGGCACACCTATGTAACCTCCTGCGATCCAGTGGCAATTCTGCATTGCTTGGGGTGAAATGATTAGGAAAAGAAATAGTGAGACCTAGACGGTAATCGAGTAGCACGCTTAAATTGATGAAGTCCGGACACGATGAAAAACAGCTCGTCAGTGAATAGTTGTAGAAAAGATAACTGGAAGCCTCATCACGTCGGTGACAAAGTGACTAAAGTCGAGATACCAAAGAGGATCGATTACATTTTGAATAAAGGAATAATATTTTTAATTTATTTCTTTATCATTTTTTAAAATAGATAATTGTATTTGAGTAGATATTCAGTATTTTTATAATTAAACGGTATATATATATATATATATATATATATATATATATATATATATATATATATATTTTCTAAACATATACTGTTAAATATAAGAGACAATGAATATCTATTATGTTTAATCCTGAGCCGTTCTAGACATTGTATTTTGGTTTTAATTTCAGGTGAAAATGAAGACAAAAATTTTCCAATATTTGGATAATTTTTTATTAAGCTGGTTCTAAGCTTTCGGCTCACATGAGCCATCTTCAGAGAGGTTATTATTTAACCCATAACTGGAGAGAAGAGACGGATTGATACCTTTCCCAAGGGTATTTGTGCGTATGTGAATGCAAGGAGTTCAACTGGAATTCGAACTCGGCACCTCCATTTGTCGTTCCGAGTCGATATCCACTGCACCTCAACGCACATCCCCATTAAAAATAAATAAATTGAAAATATGTCGGAGGTAATCCATTCCGTAACGGATTTAGTAAATAAGAAATGATTTGTTAATATGCAGAAAAGGATTTAAATGTAGTTAAAAATATTCCCATATATATATATATATATATATATATATATTTTACAGTAAATAGATATCAACCTTACAAACGGCAACGATAATGGTATTAGTCGTTTCCCTATAAGGAAACATTTGGACCGAACAGCCAATACTGCTTTCGATTGAAATTTATAAAATCTTTCTCTTAAAATATATTTTTTGGGAAAAACAGGTTTCTCCAGTCCAGTAGCTATTATCGTTCTTTCAAACCTTTTATTTAAAGGGCTGTAGAATGTTAACATATTGATTAGGTCATTACTTTCTCTTCTTATATGTGTTATCATTTTTTCGTTGTTGCTAAGGTTGGTAGCAATGGTCCTGTTATTTGGTACAGTTCTTTGTGATTCTGTAGCACCAGTTCACAATGTTCAAAGAAGGATGATCTTTTCCAAGAGCCTCAAGAGTTACTCAAGACATTCAAAATGGTCTTAGAACTCATTCTAAATTAATGTTAGAACACATTCTAAATGATCTTAGAACAGCTTCTTAATGATCATTAGATTGTAAATGGTTTTAGAACAGATTCTAAATGATCGTTGGAACACATTCCAAATGATCGTTAGGACACATTCTAAATGATCTTAGAACAGCTTCTTAATGATCATTAGATTGTAAATGGTTTTAGAACAGATTCTAAATGATCGTTGGAACACATTCCAAATGATCGTTAGGACACATTCTAAATGATCTTAGAACAGCTTCTTAATGATCATTAGATTGTAAATGGTTTTAGAACAGATTCTAAATGATCGTTGGAACACATTCCAAATGATCGTTAGGACACATTCTAAATGATCTTAGAACAGCTTCTTAATGATCATTAGATTGTAAATGGTTTTAGAACAGATTCTAAATGATCGTTGGAACACATTCCGAATGATCGTTAGGACACATTCTAAATGATCTTAGAACAGCTTCTTAATGATCATTAGATTGTAAATGGTTTTAGAACAGATTCTAAATGATCGTTGGAACACATTCCAAATGATCGTTAGGACACATTCTAAATGATCTTAGAACAGCTTCTTAATGATCATTAGATTGTAAATGGTTTTAGAACAGATTCTAAATGATCGTTGGAACACATTCCAAATGATCGTTAGGACACATTCTAAATGATCTTAGAACAGCTTCTTAATGATCATTAGATTGTAAATGGTTTTAGAACAGATTCTAAATGATCGTTGGAACACATTCCGAATGATCGTTAGGACACATTCTAAAATGATCTTAGAACAGCTTCTTAATGATCATTAGATTGCAATGGTTTTAGAACAGATTCTAAATGATCGTTGGAACATTATTCCAAATGATCGTTAGGACACATTCTAAATGATCTTAGAACAGCTTCTTAATGATCATTATTAGATTGTAAATGGTTTTAGAACAGATTCTAAATGATCGTTGGAACACATTCCAAATGATCGTTAGACACATTCTAAATGATCTTAGAACAGCTTCAATGGATCATTAGATTGTAAATGGTTTTAGAACAGATTCTAGATCGTTGAACACATTCCAATGACGTTAGGACACATTCTAAATGATCTTAGAACAGCTTCTTAATGATCATTAGATTGTAAATGGTTTTAGAACAGATTCAATGATCGTTGGAACACATTCCAAATGATCGTTAGTATCATCTAAACGATTCAGAACAGCTCTAATGATCATTAGATTGTAAATGGTTTTAGAACAGATTCTAAATGATCGTTGGAACACATTCCAAATGATCGTTAGACACATTCTAAATGATCTTAGAACAGCTTCTAATGATCATTAGATTGTAAATGGTTTGTGAACAGATTCTAAATGATCGTTGGAACACATTCCAAATGATCGTTAGGACACATTCTAAATGATCTTAGAACAGCTTCTTAATGATCATTAGATTGTAAATGGTTTTAGAACAGATTTGGAATGATCGTTGGAACACATTCCAGTCGACGTTAGGACACATTCTAAATGATCTTAGAACAGCTTCTTAATGATCATTAGATTGTAAATGGTTTTAGAACAGATTCTAAATGATCGTTTAGAACACATTCAGAATGATCGTTAGGACACATTCTTAAATGATCTTAGAACAGCTTCTTAATGATCATTAGATTGTAAATGGTTTTAGAACACTCAAATGATCGTTAACACATTCCAAATGATCGTTAGGACACACATTCTAAATGATCTTGAACAGCTTCTTAATGATCATTAGATTGTAAATGGTTTAGAACAGATTCTAAATGATCGTTGGAACACATTCCAAATGATCGTTAGGGTCTGACATTCAAAATGATCTTAGAACAGCTTCTTAATGATCATTAGATTGTAAATGGTTTTAGAACAGATTCTAAATGATCGCTGGAACACATTCCGAATGATCGTTAGACACATTCTAAATGATCTTAGAACAGCTTCTTAATGATCATTAGATTGTAAAATGGTTTTAGAGCTAGACTAAAATGATCGTTGGAACACATTCCAAATGATCGTTAGGACACATTCTAAATGATCTTAGAACAGCTTCTTAATGATCATTAGATTGTAAATGGTTTTAGAACAGATTCTAAATGATCGTTGGAACACATTCCGAATGATCGTTAGGACACATTCTAAATGGATTCTAGAACAGCTTCTAATGATCATTAGATTTTAAATGGTTTTAGAACAGATTCTAAATGATCGTTGGAACACATTCCAAATGATCGTTAGGACACATTCTAAAATGATCTTAGAACAGCTTCTTAATGATCATTAGATTATAAATGGTTTTAGAACAGATTCTAAATGATCGTTGGAACACATTCCGAATGATCGTTAGGACACATTCTAAATGATCTTAGAACAGCTTCTTAATGATCATTAGATTGTAAATGGTTTTAGAACAGATTCTAAATGATCGTTGGAACACATTCCAAATGATCGTTAGGACACATTCTAAATGATCTTAGAACAGCTTCTTAATGATCATTAGATTGTAAATGGTTTTAGAACAGATTCTAAATGATCGTTGGAACACATTCCAAATGATCGTTAGGACACATTCTAAATGATCTTAGAACAGCTTCTTAATGATCATTAGATTGTAAATGGTTTTAGAACAGATTCTAAATGATCGTTGGAACACATTCCGAATGATCGTTAGGACACATTCTAAATGATCTTAGAACAGCTTCTTAATGATCATTAGATTGTAAATGGTTTTAGAACAGATTCTAAATGATCGTTGGAACACATTCCGAATGATCGTTAGGACACATTCTAAATGATCTTAGAACAGCTTCTTAATGATCATTAGATTGTAAATGGTTTTAGAACAGATTCTAAATGATCGTTGGAACACATTCCAAATGATCGTTAGGACACATTCTAAATGATCTTAGAACAGCTTCTTAATGATCATTAGATTGTAAATGGTTTTAGAACAGATTCTAAATGATCGTTGGAACACATTCCGAATGATCGTTAGGACACATTCTAAATGATCTTAGAACAGCTTCTTAATGATCATTAGATTGTAAATGGTTTTAGAACAGATTCTAAATGATCGTTAGAACACATTCTAAATTATTGTTAGGACACATTATAATTGATCTTAGAACAGATTCTTAATGATCATTAGATTGTAAAAGGTCTTCGAACAGATTCTATATGACCATTAGAACACATTTTAAATGATCGTTAGAAAACATTCTAAATGATCTTAGAACGGTTTCTTAATCATTAGACTGTAAATGATCTTAGAACATATTCTAAATTTTTCACCATTCATCTTAGGAAACGTTTGCATACAGCTGACATTTCAGACATTTCTGAATGCGTTTGAAGTATGTTTCTAATGACCTTCATCTGTTATGTTTTTTTCACGGGTCGTCGTGTCTTGCTCTCTATAACCATGAACTGATTGCGAAAAGGCAGGAGTAATGTCGAAGTTTTATACTAATCAAATCATACAAAAATGCTTGTCTCAAACAGATCTTTTAAATTATTTTTAAACTAACGAGAAAAGATGGCATGTTATGCAAACAAAATATTATTTCCAATTTTTATAATTCGAGTGAAGTTATTGAATCAGTGTCAGTCGTCACATTCTGCGTCCATGAATCATGTTCTTTTTATTGTCCTTTCTCCTCAGTCACGTTTTCTCAGTTTCCTTCGCTCTCCGTAAACTCTTACGTCCTAGTGACTCTATCACCTTAATTGGGGTGAAGTGGTTTAAAAATATCAGTTTCACATTTCGAAATGATCATTAAAACAGATTCTAAATAATCTTAGATTCTAAATGATTATTAAAACATGTTTTAAATTATCAATATATTAGATTCTAATCTAAATGGTCTTAGAACAGATTCTAAATTATCATTTGAACACATTCTAAATGGTTTGAGAATAGATTCTAAACGATCATTAAAGTCAGTCAGTTAATTGCCATACGTGATACACGCTTAGGCGATCATGTCTCGAAAGAGACATGACTGACTGGGCAGAAGATTATCCCGCAGTAGGTTGCTATTGCTTTCTGCGGTAAACTGGTTGCCGACCAAGGCTATAGAACCCAATCTGTCCTGTTATTTAACCCATAGCTGAAAGGAAGAGACGGATTAATACCTTTCCCAAGGGTATTTGCGCGTAAGTGAATACAATGAATTCGGCTGGAATTCGAACTCGGCTCCCCGATTTCTCATTCCGAGCCGATATCCACTGCACCACAACGCACATCCGCCACTCTAACTGATCATAAAATATATTTCAAATGATCATTAGAACGGATTCTAAGTGATCATTAGAGTAGATTATAAATGGTCATAGAACAGGTACTAAAATGATCATTAGAACACATTTTAAATGATTTTAGAATATATTTAAAATAATCATTCGTTAAGATTATAAGTGTTCATTCGATTAGATTGTAAATCATTTTATAACTAATTTTAAATGATCATTGGAACATATTCTAAATTATCTTAGAACAGATTCTAAATAATCATTAGGTTAAATCATTTAAAAATCAGTATAGAAGAAAAAACCCAAATGTAATAAAAACGAACGTTTTCCATGAAAAGTTTATGTTATTATTAAGAGGAAGTATCAAAGTTGTTTTAATTATTTTTAAAAAATTTCAACCCCTTTTAACACGGTCGAAATTTTGGTAAAAATCTTGTTTTGATTTTAGTTAGTTGCAAAAAACTAACAATTGTCGGATTTTAATGAAACTTTCATGACTTATTCAAAAATGAATGAAATGCTTTTTGAAATTATTATTTTTGGAAAAATCTTTCATAAAAACATATTAATTTACATTTGTCACTATCCCCACTCCACGTAAATTCATTAAATTTTAAGAAATTAAATGTTGTTGGAAAAATTAGTTTTATTAGTTATAAGCGCATAACACATTGGAGAATGTAAATCATCTATTGATCATTTTTAAATATTTTGCCTTTATTTCCGAAAATCTACTCCTATTGTAACATAAAAAATTCAATACAACTATGACATTATTTAATTTGATAAGCTTTTAATTGCCTTAATAAATAATATATATTAAGGAGATTATAGTCTGAAGAGAAAAAAATTTTCGATTAATAATGAAATTGTAAAAGAATTGTTTTCGTTGTTTTAATTATAATATTTTTTAAAGTTTCAAACATATTTTTAAAATACTTCAAAGATTTGTTGTCGTTAGTTTCTTAACTTATAAAGTGAAGATTATATTTACTAATCGAAAGTCGAAAAGTTTAATACAAATCGTCGTGCCTTCGTATTTTTAAAATAATTTTTCATTTTCTTTATTTTTATTGTGTAATTGAAGTTGAAGATTTTTTGTGTGGTAATTTCTATGCGTATGTTAAAATGTCATGTGTTTCACGGTTTCTTCCTCTTACAGGAAAAATTTGTACAATAATGTCACTTATGATCGCCATTTACTAAGCTCGCATCTGTCAAACTATCAACACATTTCAAGGGAAAGGGAAGTTCAACTCTGCGTTTAAGAATTAGTTTTATTTTAAATTTTATGCTATGTAATACGTGTGTAAATCTGATTAATTTAACATTGAATTTGCTAAATAATGTGTCACAGATGTATATTTTATTTTTAAAAGATTTTTTAAAATCCGACTATTAACTTTTGTTTACAAATGTGTCAGTCGCTTAAAAATGGCCGAAGAATTGAAAAATTAAGAAAAATTGAAAATTTTTAGATTTCAATCAATATAATTACTATTTGTAATAGACCAGTGTACTTTGCTTATCAAAATCGTAAATTTAATCATTTAGCTTTCAATTAAAACTACAATAAAAGTTTCAATAAAACTTTTTTGTTTTTAAAATTCAATTTAAACTTAGTTACCGAAAATTAGTCGAGGTACATACATTAAATTAGATTCTAAATGTTCTTAGAACAGATTCTAACAAATCATTAGAAAACATTCTTAATGATCTTAGAACAGATTTTAAATTATCATTAGATTAAATTGTAAATAGTCTGAGAACAGATTCTAAATGAACTTAAAATATTTTTTCGAGGAAGTTTCCACGAAATTAAATTATGCGAAAAAGAGGAGGGAGTGTTTTTTTTTTGTTTTTTTTTTTTGTTTTTTGCTTGTTTGTTTTTTATTGTTGTTGTTTTGTTTTTTATTTTTATTTTTATTTTTTATTTTTTTTCAGAAAATAAGCGGTAGTTGGGGTAAGGTTCTTACAGACACGGGAGTAAGTGTCGAGAACGCGTGATTTCGGGCGCGTCCGGTTCGGTAGAGATAGGAGGAAAATTACCGCGATCAAAAGTGAACAATCACGGAGATGTCGTAAGGCTAAAGAGAGTACTGAGTAAGAGAAAGAGAAGAGAAAGAGAGAAGAGAATCATAAGGAGAATATATGGTAAGCGGGGAACTGAACAGACACCCATTGTCAAAGAAACGAGACCAGATCTAATGGAAATGTTGTGGTAAGATGTGGAAGTGGAAACAGATGCCAGCTCGGGAGAGTAAAAAATAAATGTGGGAGAGGAAAAAGTGAAACAGCAAGAGTTGATGTACAAGGGTGTGGTATGGAATATAAAAATATGGGTGGGAATAAATCAACGAAAATGCAGTTAATTTTCTTAGAGCAAGATTAGATAAGTTTTGTTTGTTTTTTTGCTTTAGATATATAGGAATTCCATTATTTAAATTCAGCAAATGTGGAATTAACCCATGAAATGAAACAGACTTACAAATAAATCTTCTAAAGAAAAATAACGTTTTTTTTGCTTGTAATTTATTTTATTTTATTTTTATTTTTATTTGTGTTCCGTTTTTTTTTTTTTTTTTTTTAGAGGGTTGGCAGTGCTTCCTTAAAAAAAACACTTTCTGCGTTCAGTGGGGTGATTTTAAATCCAAACGACAGCAACAGCTTTAATATATATATATATATGAAATGATTTGTTTGAACATTATTTTTGATCAATACTCATATTTAAGTAGATATTCTGTTTTTAATTAAACGTTATTATATATTTATATCTACCGGCATGATTATTTACGATAAATTTTTATGACGAAAATGTGTGTCATTCGGCAGGGGAAGCTACCATATTATCTGGCATGTCTTAGACCTCCCGACCACGAATGACCATTAGTGTAAACGAGGTTTTTTGTATCGATCAAAAATAATGTTCAAACAAATCATTTCAAACTGCCGCTTGTTTATAACCAAGTTTCGTTAATCTCCGTTAAATGAAGGTTTATATATATATATATATATATATATATATATATATATATATCTTTGGGGTTCTTTTTCGGATGAGCGAGAAATTTTCGTAAATAACCGTTACAAATGTTTGTTGTAATATGGACATGTGAGCGTCTATGTAAAACTAAATAAAAGAAAATAATTTTTTTTTTTTGGGGGGGGGGGTGATTACCTACTGTTGTACCATTTGGGTCTGACGAGCCGCAATAATAACATCAAAGCGGTGAAATATGTATTATCCATAGTAATAATCGAAAATCTTTTATAATATATATATAGCGAAGTCACAAGTCATTATGACCGAGGCTTTCAGCGTCCTTGCGTAGTTTAGACTGTTGGTCCTGCATGATAACGCGCTCTCTCCCAGAAACTGTAACTAAGGCTCGCTCAGCATAGTTGCAGTATAAACAACAGATGAGCTCTGTGGGTATTGAAAAGCACAGATGTGCCTGAGCAAGCGTCTGCAACAGGGGATTAGCTAGCCGCCCCAGTAGACAGGTATCCTCGAATACAAGTGGACAATCATTTTATATATATATATATATAGACAATTTCTGGTTTCTGGTCGTCGAATCTACTAAGATACTTATTAACTTCTAAGCTAATTTATTATCTCTCTTATCCTCAAGAATCTCGGCGAAACGTGTCCTTTATAAGCTTTTCCACCCTGTGTCATTATATATATATATATATACTAGCAGTATAGCCCTGCGTTTCTCGGGTGTAATGAAAGCTTTAAGACTAATCCATGGTCCTGGAGCTCAGACTCTTTTGACGTTGGCACGAAAGACTAAAATGCAATAGTTGTTTCCAGTTAAAGCGAAACCGTAGACTGAAAGAAAAATGAATGGATGTAAGTTAAATTTTGAAGTTTCCTTAGAATCGGAAAAAATTGTGGATTTGTATAAATGACATACAGACAGATAAACAGACACACACAAACATCTTGCCTTTTATGCACACACACACACACACACACACACACACACACACACACATATATATATATATATATATATTATGGATTTTCTGCACCTTGAAACTTCTGAATATCGTTTCTTATGTCTTTGTCTAAGAGTGTATCAAATTTGATTAAAATCGGACCACTCCTTCTATAACCCGATTTTTTCGATTATCGATTTTCGATATTCATCGGGGTACCTCGACACAAAACCTAGCTAAGAACACTCGCAGATGCTTATAGTACAACTGTCTAAATTTTTTTCAAGAAAATCGGTTCAGCCGTTTCCGAGACTATAGGTAACGGACACACACACACAGACACACACACACACACACACACACACATACTCATACACACACACAGACAAACTTCCATTTATAAAATAAGTTTAGATAAACACTTTCTTCTTTCTTGTTGTCCGATCTACTCAGGCACTTATTACCTACTAAAGTAATATATATTTCGTTTTATGACCCAGACTCATAAACGCACACATGATTCTCTCATACACATACATTCATACATGATTCTCTCATACACATACATTCATACATGATTCTCTCATACACATACATTCACACATGATTCTCTCATACACATACATTCACACATGATTCTCTCATACACATACATTCATACATGATTCTCTCATACACATACATTCACACATGATTCTCTCATACACATACATTCACACATGATTCTCTCATACACATACATTCATACATGATTCTCTCATACACATACATTCATACATGATTCTCTCATGTTATTTAGAACAGAAAATCGCTCCATCGCTTACCTATATACCTTATTTCATACATTAACTTTACCGACTCACAAACACAAACATTCACACATAATTTCTTTCATACACATGCATTCATACATGATTTTCTCACTTTATTAAAAAAAAAATCTTTCCATCGCTTGACACCTTTATACAATACTCGCTACATATTTTGAACGAAAATGTATTTCATTGCTATCATTCACACATTACCGACATATGCATACACTTAATTCGCTAGACACGCATTATTTTCGCATACATATACTTACATTCATAATAAATATCTAGTGTTTTTATTACACGTGGCTCCGGTCTTCTTCAGGTGATATAGACGTTGATTACTTTCTGTAACTTGACCCAAAGAGTTGTGAGTTCAATACCAGGTTACAGCAGTAGTGAACAAATAATTTACAGGGTTAGAAGGCTGGATCGTATAACAGCCGAAACGTCATACAATTGGCAACAAATATGAGGACAAAACATTCACGTTTTATTAAAGCCTTTTTCACGTTTTATTAAAGCTTCGTCGAGAGAGAACTGAAAAATACAGAGACACAGAATATTGGCTCTGTTATGGTTTTGGGTTAGTTCTTAATGGTCAGTTGTCATGCGTGTTATGTGTATTAAAGCAATAGATATTTTTTAGATATATGTGTGTGGAATATTTTGGACGGAAAAGTGTGTAATAATGTATGTGTTTGCGTGTATAATAATGTGTATGTGTTTGTAATAATGTAATGTGTTTGCGAAGAAATGCTGGTCTGTCTAGGTGTAAGTTCTTACTACATCTCACCACATTTCATTGCTATATTTCACCGACCTACACGAGAATGGCGTCTGCAGTCATTCCTCACACACACACACACGTATATATATATATATATATATATATATATTAGTCATCCACATACAAGTCCGTTTCGCTGTATCATAGCTCATCAGTGTGGCTAGACATATCTACTTGCCCCTAGGCCGGGATCGAAACTCGACCGATTTGGTGTCAGTCGGAGTCTTTACTCCCTAAGCCATCGGGAGAAGGGAAATTGTAACGTCTTGTATGTAAGCTGTGTATACAGACGCCAGTTACCGAGAGAACTCAATTCATTTCTGAAGAGTCACGCATTATAGCCGAAGTGGAAACTTTTTTTTAAATTTTCTTCTCCAGAGAGCTCAATCATAATGAGAACATCATATATATATAAACTTATATGAACTAACGGTACCGTCCAAAACACTACTTTCTGTTAACCTTCTGAATATCGTGTTTCTTGTCTTTGACAAACCTGTACTATTTTTTACCTATCTCTGGTAAGATTCTGCTGCGATTTATTCATCAAAATTTGTAAGATGAATTTTGGCTCATTAGGCTGAGTGTCCGATGGAGTTCACATTCGCTTGCACCTGGTTTAATAGGCAGCCCTGTAAAAATAGTTCTGCATAGGTTTTCCGGAATATCACCACTATTGTAGATTTCATTTTTTATTTCGGTAACCTTGTCATCTAAGGCTGCCAGCATCTTCGTTAGAATTCCGTCTTACTCTGCCGCTTTGTTTCTGTTTGATTTGGGATGTGCAGCTTCCACTTCGCTTTTTAATATTTCCAGTACACTTCTGTGCATTACCAGTTATTCTCTATCGTCATGGAAGTGTTCTCCGATGGATTCGTTCCATTTCTGAAATATTTTTCTTTCTCTAATATTGTTGTTCTGTTCTTGGCTGTTTTGCATCCTGTTGATGAGAATATGTTTAGTCCTGTTAGTTCTCTTACTTTTAATGCATATCTGATTTATTTATTTGGATGTGCGTTGTAGTGCAGTGGATATCGGCTCGGAACGAGAAATGGAGAAACCAAGTTCGAACTCCAGTTGAATTCCTTGCATTCATTTACGCGTAAATACCCTTGGAAAAGGTATTAATCCGTCTCTTCCCTTCAGTTATGGGTTAAATAGCAGGAGAGATTAAGTTCTATAGCCTTGGCTGGTAACCAGTCTACCGCAGAAAGTAATGGCAGACTACTGCGGGATAATCTTCTGCCCAGTCAGTCATGTTCCTTTCGAGACATGATCGCCCAAGCGTGTATCACGTATGACACTTAACTGACTGTAAAAGCGTGAACGTGTCAAAAGTGTCTTGAAAAGATTCGTTTGTGTGTTAGAGAAAGAATCTCCACGGTTGAGTTTTCAAGTTGAAATTGATAGCCAAAATGAAGATCTTATTTTGGAACAATGTTATGAAATGCAGGAGTTACCAATATTCTCACAACATACAAATCAAGCGTTGAAAGTCATTTACAATACAATTCTACTGGAATTCGAACTCGGCTCCCCGATTTCTCATTCCGAGTCGATATCCACTGCACCACAACGCACCTTCACCGAAACGGCATAAAGATAAAAAAAAAAACATAAAATAACAAAAATCATTTTTTTGCTTTTATTTTTTTGTTAATAAAGTTAGAATCAATAAACAGTAATGCAACAAATTGACAGGTTAAAAAAAATGCCTGCTGATATGACACTATTAAATGCAAATGAAGTTAGTTAAACACGACTAGAAATTGAACACTGCTCTCCGATTTCTCCTCCAGATCCACTATTCTTTACACCACGCGCACACATCTTAGAAATATCATCGAATTTCCTGAAAGATAGCAAATGGTAGCAGAAGGAAACTGTAAATATGTTGCTTAATACGGTTATTATTGGAGGATGTGCGTTGTGGTACAGTGGATATCGGCTCGGACCGGGGAGCCGAGTTCGAATTCAAATTTTACGCGCAAATACCCTTGGAAAAGGTATTAATCCGTCTATTCCTTCCAGTTATGGGTTAAATAGCAGGACAGATTGGGTTCTATAGTCTTAGTCTACCGCAGAAAGCAATGGCAAACTACTGCGGGATAATCTTCTGCCAAGTCAGTCATGTCTCTTTCGAGACATGATCGCCCAAGCGTGTATCACGTATGGCACTTGACTGACTGACTGAATACGGTTATTGTTGAAAAAAAATCACTATTATTAGTACTTAAAAGACCAAACTAACTTTTTAGGCCAACAATGATATCGTTTCACTGATTATAATGATTTAAAATAAAGAAATTAAAATAAAAACATCTGCTCTGCTTACATCCAGTCACACTGACCCAAAAAATTACATCATTCTCAGAGAATCCCGACCCTTCTTTCTTAGGCGACGGACAACAATTTAGTCCATCCTACCACGAACGACTTTTTTGTAATATCAGTACTTAAGACTTTTTTTCAGACCATGAACTTTAACTGCTATGATTTTCGTTTATTTTTTTTGTTTTTTGTTTTTTGGAGGAGGGGGGGTTATTTCCCAGACTATGTGCCAGAGGTCTGGGCCTGGTTACAATCAACACCCTTTTCAACGGGTCTACCTGGAAACAATTTAAATTGATTTTCCATACTTTCTTGTGTGAAAATGTCGACAACAAAATCGAGTTTCATTACATATACTGGACTCATATCTATCTATGATATCCAATCATTTGTATGATCGATTGATTTGTTCTGTTTGATTTTTTTACAGCTTATCAACCTTTTGCAAGTTATTAAAAACCGGAACGTGTTTTGGACAGAAAGAATTTGTGCTAAGCGAATGAAACTGACGTGGTCGGAACTGTTGCATTCATAAAAATTTTGATTTTGTGGGTTTGTTTAATTTAACAAATTATTTAAGAAATAAATAATTATATATATATATATAATATACACACTTACACACACACACATATATATTTATAATATATATATATATAATATATATATATAATTATTTATTTAAACAGTATTTTTGATAGACACTAGTATTTGAATAGACATTCTGTTTTTAATTAACCAGTAACATGTAACTCCAACTCCTGAATATTTTTTAGAAATTTTGTGAAGAAAATATGCCATTCGGCAGGATTCGAACCTGCGATTGTTAACAACATAGGAGAGTCCATCAATTGATCTGATGAGTTTTAACCGCTCGACCAGGCTTAATTCGGCTTCATCTACTGTAAAATCATTCGTGGTCGAGCCGTTAAGATGCATCAGATCAATTAATGACTTCCCCTCTGTTGTTAAGGGTTTCAGGTTCTATTCCTGCCTAATTACACACATTTCCCTAAATAAAATACTCAGGCCGGTATATATATATATATATATATATACACACACACTGTTTAATCAAAAACAGAAGACCTACTTAAATACTAGTATCTGTTAAAAATAATATTCAAATAAATTAAATATGTCGGTTGTTAATAACTATTGAACATTTTTACATTCCTTATCTCTAGTAAAAAGGTAAAAGGAAACATGTAAGAAACATGGAAAAATTCAGACAAAAATGAATAAAATCTTCCTGGTCGATCGTTTTTCACAAACATTAAGTTTCTTTTGCCGGCTCCTTGCTTATCGAGGAATTTTTCACTACTTGCTAAATACACTTTATAAAACGTTCACGGCTTCTGACATTTTTTACTTTATATCAGATTTTCTCTTTGAAATCCTCTTCAACCCGGGCAAAAGTCAAACTAACAGTCGGGTCACACTTAGATAAACCATACATTAAAGCAGACTTATATCATCAGACCAGAAAAAGGTCCCAACTCTAAATCACACATATATATACCACACACACATATATACCACACACACACACACATACACACACACACACACACACACACGCATACATGCTCTAACACACACACACATACATAGATGCTCCAACACACTTACACACACACACACACACACAGACATGTTCTAACACACTTACACACCCACACCCACACACACAAGCACACAGTACAATTAATGACAGCAGCAACAGCAGCAGCCAGGAATGACCATTTCTTGGAAGGCACGGACTCACTCGGACAGACACGCGCTCCTCTGGCATTCTGAAGATGAGATTTTGGCCTCGAAATATTAATGTATAATAAATAGGTAATACCCAACAACTTCTTTACCTTCCTTTATTTTACTATATGCATTGTGACAACCTTCAAGACCTAACCATATACCTAATATACACAATGCTTCAAGCAAATTACAAAACTTTACTAACTCTATTTCTGTTTATATATATATATATATATATATATATATATATATATATATATTTCTCATTTAAAATTGATTTAATTTACATTGCGACACGGAAATTTCTCTGTTTCGAGATTTTACCTCGTCATCAGGCAATGTTAACTTATTGTTGTGAAAATGATTTACATTAGAATGTAGAAAACAATACGCTTGTTATTTAAAGAGTTAATGTGGGGTGGGGTGGGGAAGATAAAAATGTAGATTTTATGCGTGTGTTTCAACTAATCAGATTGAAGTTCAGCTTCAAGTTTTGAACAGATATATATTATTAATTATACTTTAGAACATGTGAAAACTACAAACTACTACAAAATTGTACATTTTTGTTTCGATATTGAAGTATCCATATCTTATCAGGTAGTTAACAATGATGGTAATAAATGTTTTATTGACAATTTAAAAAAACACACTACTTTCTTTTATTTTTAGAAATCTTTTTTGTACGAATCAAGAAGATATTAAAAAAGGGGTGGGGAAGAAAAAGGGCAGAAAAGACGAGAAAACAAAATTAAAAATAAAAAAGATGCAAAGGAAAGAGAAAGCAAAGAGGAAAACAAGAGAGAAAGCACTGAAAGGAAAGAGCAAATGGAAACGGCTAAGAAAAAGAAATTTTAAATTTAGACAGAAAGTGAATTGTAGATAGATGTACATATCGGTTACATGGTATCTGGATTCAAATCTTTTTGCATTAAAAAAATAATTTCTCTATAAATGAAAAAATTGTCTTCAATTAAACTTATATATATATATATATATATATATATATATATATATATATATATATATATATATCGTGCAATAGATAAATTGTCGTCAAAATTACGCAAAAAGTGAAAATAACACTGACATTGCATTTTTAGAGATTTGAGTTCTAATAGAGTTCTGATAGAATTCTGAGAGTGCTCGTTAGAATATTGTTAGGGTCAGTCGAGACAATATTATATCCGTTGGAAACAAGTTATAACAGACCTCTAACGGTTTCCGGTTTTCTCTTTTCCAATCTTTTCACTCTTTTCTTTGTTTTTTTTTTCAATTGGAGTAGATAGACTAAACTATCGCCCGGTTCACACTCCACCCACATCTTTTGAACAGGTGAAGAGGCTCATCCCTTGTTCCCTGTTTAGGATGTGGTTTCCGGCTTTCTCTTGTCCAATCTTTTCACTCTTTTCTCTCTTTATTTTTATTTTTTCTCAATTGGAGTAGATAGACTAAACTATCACCCGGTTCACACTCCACCCACATCTATTGAACAGGTGAAGAGGCTCATCCCTTGTTCCCTGTTTAGGATGTGGTTTCCGGCTTTCTCTTTTCCATTCTTTTTAACCTTACGTAGCCCCCTGCGCATCAGTGGTGTTATCGCCTTGCTTGGGGTGATATGATTAAAAAAATAATATTTACCAAAATTACACGAAAATATCTTGAATTACTAATTAGTGAATTTATTCAATAAAATCGCCATTCAAACACGGCCTTCAGATGATTTCTGAATCTCTTGCAACTCTCCCGGACGATCTCTTTGTTTTAAATGGTGAATGCTGCCGCAATCCTTTGGCTTCAGTTCATCTTCGATGTTACAAAGAGTTTCATTAGTCTCTCGCGCAACTGCATCCCACACATAAGGGAATATCAATCTGGAGAGTTAAGTGGCAAGATGTAAGGGGTGATGTGATCACAGAAATTGTCTGACAACCATGAACGGGTCAACCTGCTTGTGTGGCGTTGTACAGAATCCTGTTGCCAGATAAAGGAGCTTATAGCAGCCACTCTCTTGACTCAGAGCAGCACTACCTCCTCAAGGCACTTGGCGTGTTACGTTTGAAGCTCTCACCAACAAATTCTGTAGTTATTTTCTTATCAGAATGAGTTAGATTTCCGAGCTGCTGTACATTCGTAATCACCATTAGACTCATCCAACTCTTTCCGAATCCTTTGCATTGTCCTCAGATTGACACCTAAACACTCTGAAATATTCGTATTAGATCCTCCGGCGCGAATGCGGAGCAGTTTCTAAATTTCTGGCGGAGTGAATGGCGTCATGATGCACTTTTTTTCTCACAGACGGTGCTCAACTGACCCTACTATACTGTGCAGTCGACAAAATAAAAAACAAACAACATGCACGCACGAAATAAAAGTATAATAAAAAGAAATAAAAGATAAATAATGGTGACAATTTACCCATCGCACCGTTATATAGTTACTTTATTTATTGATTTTGTAATTCAATATGTGCGTTGTGGTGCAGTGGATATCGGCTCGGAACAAGAAATCGGGGAACCGAGTTCGAATTTCAGTTGAATTCATTGCATTCATTTACGCGCAAATACTCTTGGGAAAGGTATTAATCCGTCTCTTCCTTCCAGTTATGGGCTAAATAATAGGACAGATTGGGTTCTATAGCCTTGGCTGGCAACCAGTCTACCGCAGAAAGCAATGGCAACCTACTGCGGGTTAATCTTCTTCCCAGTCAGTCATGTCTCTTTCGAGACATGATCGCCCAAGCGTGTTTCACGTATGGCACTTAACTGACTGAATTGATCGATTTTCTTAACTTTCTCCATTTGCTGGTATAAAAACCCAACTACAAATTCATCCATATTGCGTTTTTTACTCCTGTCAAGGCTGACAATAATTGTTCTAACTCGTGACTACTACCTGCTTGTAATTAAGATAAGCTGTCAACGCAAGTGCTCGCTCTCTACTTTGTTTTCCATTAGAGGCGAGATGTTTTATTGTTAAGATATCTAGCAATGTGAAAAAAAAATGGAAAAATAGATTTGTGTCTCTTCAAATAAACATTAGCACAATTAATTTTCACCGAAATTCGAACTCACTCCACAGATTCCATTTCCTCTTCTGTTCTCCATCGCACCTACTGTTTTAAATGCTTTCAGCACCTGTCTATCCCAATCCTAAGCGGTGCTTCGCTGCTTAGCTCCATTGATCGTACGAGGACCGGTGTATTCAATGTGCTATGACCATATTTGTACCAAGGTGCCGATGCCCGTCATACATTGTGAGTAAAGGATACAAATTTTTGATATTATTGATACCTTCGAAAACGTGCATTTGTAGGCGATCGTTTTTTGGTATGTAAGTCCCAAAAATCTTTTGATGTTATTGTAATGTATATTATATATACGGTAGGTAAGTAAAAACTATATACAATCTGATGTCGCTAGAATAGCAAACGATTCCACCTCCGCTGCCCGCCTTGGCCCGCATTCTTCTCCGCCCTATATTCCGTTTTTGAAATGGTTTTCGAGAGAAAAGTAGGGGGGAGCGAAAAATGTAGAACTCAGTCGGCGAAGAGAGCGGGAACGAGAAGGGAAATGAAAAAAAAAAAAGAAAAGAGAGAAAACGAATGCCGGCGGAGAGATAGAATGTCAAACGGGCGTATTTACAGAGGCGAGGGGTAGTGCGGACCGACGAACGTTTGGGCGAGTCGGAGCAGCGGTCGGTGAAATCTCTTCTCTACAAAACTGGAGGGTCGGGAGATGATCAGTATTGATCTGCGTTGAAAGAGTTCGCTTTGAGCAGGGACACAACGAGGTGAAAAAAAAATATGTTGAAGGAGGGGAAAACATAAAAACGAGTATACGAAAAAAAAGCGAATTGTGAAGAAGAAAGGAAGGACGAGAAATAAGGGAGAAATTGTAGAAAATAAGTAGAGAAAGAAGGAAAGGAAAAGAGTAGAAGAGAAAAAGAGAGTAAGAATAAAAGGTGTAAGAAAAGAAGGGAAGGAAGAAGGAAGAGAAGAAGAAAAAATAAAGCAAAAGTGAAAAATGAAGGCAAGTGAACGACGAAGGAAAAAGAATAAAATATTTGAAGAATTAAAGAAAGAAATGAAGAATAAAAATAATAAACCGAAAGAAAGAAAGAAACAGGACCAAATAAAGAGAGAGAAGATTCTAAAAGCAAAATAAATAAATAGAAAAACAAAATGGCTCCAACGAAAGAAACAAATAAATGGACCTAACGAAAAAAAAGGAAAGTTTCCAAAAACAGAAAGTAAAGGACAAAATGGCTTTAACAAAAGAAAGAAAAAAAGAAAGAAAGAAAGAAGATCAAATAAAGAGACAGAAATTTCCAAAAGCAAAAAATAAATAAAAGAACAAAAAGACTCCAACGAAAGAAACAAAGAAATGAATGTAAAGAAAAAAAAGAAAGTTTTCAAAAACAGAAAGTAAAAAACAAAATGGCTCCAAAGAAAGAAAGAAAGAAAGAAAGAAAGAAAGAAAGAAATAGGACCAAATAAAGAAAGAAAAGTTTCCAAAAGCAAAAAAAAAAGGAAAAACAAAAAGGTCAATGAAAGAAACAGAGAACTAAACCTAAAGAAAAAAAGAAAAGGTTCCAAAATAAGAAAATAAAGAAAGAACAAAATGGCTCCAACCAAAAAAAGAATGAAAGAAAGAAAAAAGAAAGAAAAGTTTTTAAAAGAAACAAAGAAATTTACCCACCAAAAAAATAGGAAAGGTTTCAAAAAGAGAAAATAAAAAAGAACAAAAAGGCTCCAACGAAGAGAAGGAAAGAAGAAAGAAAGGAAGGAAGAAAAAAAATAAATATGGTACAAAAGAATCAAAAGCTAAATGCAAATGAAAAAAAGAACGTAAAACTCCAGGGAATCTCGGGAAAAAACCGAAAGAATTGAAGAGTGGAAATAAAAGATAAAAGAAGATAAGAATGATTAAATGGAATCAGAGGGAGAACAAAATTGACACAAGCTAAATTTAATGGACGACTGCATATGGCACAAATGGCCGGATATAGACAAAAGCCGAACGGGAAATATGAAAAGAAAGAATGACAGTAATTGCAAAAGAAAGAAAGAACGAAATAAATAAATATAACTTGAAAATGGAAAACAGGAATACGGGTGGCGGTGTACCAAGTAGAATAAGAAAGCAAAAAAAAAAAAGAAATAAAATAAAATAAAATAAAAAGACAAAAAATAAAAAATAAAAAAGAATGAAAGTTTGAAGGAAATAAGAAAGCAAATCTATAAATTAGATAAAGAAATTCTAAAGACATAACAAAGTTCAAGAGATATACCTGGTTGCATAAGAATCTTGTGATATAAAAAAATAAGAAAAAAGTAATATATATATAAGGGAAGTCTGATGTTACCATGCACTCTTAGAGGCAGGCAAAATTGCATGAAAAGAAACAACACTAGACCTTCCCCCCTCTCCTCACACCAACACATACTGACACACAAGCACACGCATTGTGAAGCTTCAGATTTAATCATTACCTTGGGTATAATGTTGACAGAATAAGAATCAATGAAAATAATGAATGAAAATGTATGAATGAACCTTGAAAAAATATACGATTTCCGTGAAGACAAAAGAAATGGTAAGGAATGAGAAAAAAATAGATATTCGTAAAAGAAAGAAAGGAGAAAGAGAGAAACAAACAAACAAACAAACAAAAGGAAAGAAACAAAATCGTAAAAGAAAGGAAAGAAGGAAGAAAAGAAACAAATCAATAGGAAAAAAACAAACAGAAAAAGAAACAAAAAAGTGGAAAGAAAGAAAAAGACGAAGAAAATAAAGAAAAAAGAAAAGACAAAAGAACCAAAAACACAAAAATAAACAATCAAAATCAGTAGTAAGTAAGTAAGAAAGAAAGAAAGAAAGAAAGAAAGAACCAACCAAACAACACTATAAAAATAAGAAAATAAAGAAAAAAAGAAACAAAGAAAATTAGCAATGGAAAAAAAGAAAGAAAGAAGGACAATCGATGAAATTAAAAATTAAACAAACATCATGATTAAAACAAAAACTACAGAAAAACGTCCTCGGATGACATGATGTGGAAAGCCTATATTCCATTGCTAGTTCAGTTGCTAAGAAATTTGGTTCGATGCGTAGTGCTACACAAATTTTCCTCTCTAAAATCTACCTTACATATTTATAAGTCTACCATTCATCCATGCTTAGAATATTGCTACAACATATGGTCCGATGATCCTGCTATATATTTACAGATCCTTGATTAAAACTCAAGAATCAGCAATATTACTGGTCCTGACTTGGTGTCTCGGTTTCAGTCACTTCCCCATTGCTGTAAAATTGTCTCCCTGTGCCCATTCTATAAAAGATAGATTTCATGATAATTGTTCAGATAAGCCCTTCCCTATGGTACCTAGACATTTTTTAATTTAAGCGAAGGACTAGACGAGGTTTCATTAATTTACAGTTGAGTCGGATAGATGTAACCGCAAGTTCTATGTTAACAGTTTTGTTTTTCGCATTTCTTGCTTATGGAACTTCTTTCCGGTTCCATGTTTTCCAGTCAACTTAAATCTTCGAAAATTGTGATGTCAATCGCTATCGACTGTCTCACTGATTCAGTCAGTTAAGCGCCATACGTGATACACGCTTGGGCGATCATGTCTCGAAAGAGACATGACTGACTGGGCTGAAGATTATCCCGCAGTAGGTTGCCATTGCTTTCTGCGGTAGACTGGTTGCCGACCAATGCTATAGAACCCAATCTGTCCTGTTATTTAACCCATAGCTGGAAGGAATAGACGGATAAATACCTTTCCCAAGGGTATTTGCGCGTAAGTGAATGCAATGAATTCGGCTGGAATTCGAACTCGGCTCCCCGATTTCGATCACACTCAGTAACCTATGTGTCTTAGCGGCTTACACGATTAAGAAATATACAACAGCAACAACAACAACAGTCAGAACGTAACTAGATCATGAGATTCAAATGCATTTTTTGTCATTTATTTAAATTTTCTCTTTTGATTTCAAACCACAGTGGGAAATGGGCAAACTCTCTGTAAAACCTTATAATCGATCAGAGCATGCGCAATGACATCTCAAACATGGACCCCCAATAGCGAAGTCAGTCAGTTTAGGTGCCATACGTGATACACGCTTGGGCGATCATGTCTCGAAAGAGACATGACTGACTGGGCAGAAGATTATCCCGCAGTAGGTTGCCATTGCTTTCTGCGGTAGACTGGTTGCCGACCAAGGCTATAGAACCCAATCTGTCCTGTTATTTAACCCATAACTGGAAGGAAGAGTCGGATTAATACCTTTCCCAAGGGTATTTGCGCGTGAGTGAATACAATGGATTTAGCTGGAATTCGAACTCGGCTCCCCGGTTTCTCGTTCCGAGCCGAAAGTACATACCCAATATTCTTGACTTCGTATCATTAACGCTAATACAAAATTACCAGATAAAATACATGCATGTACAATAGATATGGTTAATTCACTCGCCTTAAAATAATTATATTCATATATGTTTTAACTAGAAGATATTAAAAAAAACTTGCGTTTTATGCCCTTAAATTAAATTGTTTTGATAAAAATCGTTTAAGTATAATTTTCTAAATATTAAAAATATTCACTTTTAAATAATATTTGTTGGAAACATCGTCTTTGAGTCTAAAGTTATATCTCGATATTTTTTCACCCCTTATCAGAGGAATGTGTTTATTAGAATTCATGTACCTTACCGATTTTGAGGTATCTTTAGTTACGCAATAATACACAAGTGAACTAATTATACGCACCTCATATTCTAATGCAACAAGATACATTGGCTTCAAACGAATTAATTTTATGAATAGTAAAGGGAACACCTCATCAGACACTATAGGTAGGCGCTACAAAATCACGAATATAATCAACGAACGAGAGTAACGCTATTGTCAAAAATGACAGCAAAATATTTGAGAAGATTATATATATATATAACAAACGATAGTACATCTATCGTCAAAAATAAAGACAAAATATTTGTGAGGATTATATATGTAGATATACATATATGTATATATATATATAACACTAAAAATAGATATATATGTACATATACATATAAAACACATAATATACATATATATATATATATATAAATGTATATGTATATATATAACACACACATATATATACTAGCAGTATAGACCGGCGTTGTTCGGGTGTAATGAAAGCTTTAAAACTAATCCATGGTCCTGGAGCGCAGACTCTTTGGACGTTGGCACAAAAGACTAAAAAGCAATAGTTCTTTCCAGTTAAAGCGAAACCGTAGACTGAAAGAAAAATGATTGGATGTAAGTCAAATTTTGATTTCCTGGTATCGATATCAAAGAAGTTTTTTTCGTCGTAAACTGAATTTTGAAGGCTAAATAAGTCCGCTGAGTAAATGGTATCATGGCTGAAACTAAGAACTACAATTATACCTACTTAAAGCCAAACCCGAAGCAAAAACTAAAAGAAAAGGGCTGAAAAGATACAGACATACAGGCATATAAACAGACACACACACAAACATCTTGCCTTTTATATATATATATATATATATATATATATATATATATATATATATATATTATCGATTTTCTGCACTATTGTAAGAACTGCGACCTTGAAACTTCTGAATATTGTTTCTTATGTCTTTGTCTATGAGTGTATCAAATTTGATTAAAATCGGACCACTCCTTCTATCACCCGATTTTCGATATTTATCGGGGTACCTCGACACAAAACCTAGCTAAGAACACTCGCAGACGCTTATCGTACAACTGTGTCAATTTTCAAGAAAATCTGTTTAGCCGTTTCGGAGTCTATAGGTAACGGACACATGTACACACACATACACACACACACACACACACATTCACACACAGATAAAGTTCCATTTATAAATAATAAAACTCAACACATCATTTAGATTGGTTATAAAATATAATTCATTTCTATGAGCTAAATTAGCTCATTTCATCATTTCATCAGACCACACTATGTTCGTTCCATTCGGTACAAATATTTCCCGGAATAAGCATTTCATTAAAACGAAAAGGAAAACAAGTAAAAAGATATAAAAAGATATAAAATTATAATTTATAACCAATATAACCAATCTAAATGATGTGTTGAGTTTTCCTTTATGAATATCGTATTGTTCTGGATAACATCCATTGAGCTCTCTATACAGATATAACAATGAATATTTTATATTAAATTGATCTTGGTGGATTATCCTCTCCGTTTTCGGATTTGATACCTATACGTATATTCATATATATAATGTGCGTGTAGTTTTAATTTCAGGTGAAAATAAAGAAAAAAAAACTGTCCAACATTTGGATATTTTTTATTGTGCTGGTTCAAAGCTTTCGGCTCACTTGAGCCATCTTGGGAGGATTTGCAGGGACGTTAACATTTAGATATCTACCATCAAAGATGATATTATCTTGTGTTGACATAAGACATTGCTATGCAACGATAACAGACACCGAATAACAGACGCAGTTCGTAAATTTGTAATGCGGTATTATGACGGTACTATGACGTTACACCGCGTGAGAGACCGAAATCTTAACAGAACCATATATCTAAATGCAGTGTAATGTGTTGTGACCGGAAACCTTGGAACCAGCATAATAAAATATATCTAAATGTTGAACAATTTTTGTCTTTATTTTCACCTGAAATTAAAGCCAAAATACAATGCTTAAAACGGCTCAGGGTTAAACATAATAGACAGTCATTGTCTGTTATATTTAACAATATATGTTTCGAAATTGACCTGCTGCCTATATATATATATATATATATATATATATATATATATATATATATATATATATATATATAACTAGCTTAGCACAAGGTGTGAAAATAATATATCCCAGTGATGGTAATAAACAGTTCAGTTCGAAATTCCTACCACCTGAAGAAAGCAGGAGTGTACAAAGCCCAAAACGTCGAAAAATGACAACAAAGATGAAGACAATATTTCGAATAATGTAAATAGTGTAAAAAAAAGTAAAATTACTATTGTAAAGTAAATTAACTTTAAAGAATTGACTGATATGAAATCAATGCTTAGTATGGATAGTGAAACAAGAACAATGGACTACTAAAAATTGAATAAAGTGTTTAGTTTGCAAAAGATTACTGAACATACCTAAGAAAGTCTGTCTGTCTCCTTCTCTGGTGGTTATGAGTTCAATCTCTGGTTCAGGTAGTGAAATCCATACACTTCAATAAAATAAACAAAACATCTTAAAGAAAAAATTAGAAATAATTTACTGATATGAGATATTTTCTAGCATGAAAATTCCTGTGGATTGAATAAAAAGTTTACTTAAACATTCCCAGAACATTCACCCACGTCTACTGAACAGGTGAAGAGGCTCATCCCTTGTTTCCTGTTTAGGATGTGGTTTTCGGTTTTCTCTTTTCCAATCTCCTCACTTTTTTTTTTTTTCAATTGGAGTAGATAGACTAAACTATCGCCTGGTTCACACTCCACCCTCGTCTATTGAACAGGTGAAGAGGCTCATCCCTTGTTTTTTGTTTAGGATGCGGTTTCCGGTTTTCTCTTTTCCAATCTTCTCACTTTTTTTTTTTTTTTTTCAATTGGAGTAGATAGATTTATCTATCACCCGGTTCACACTCCACCCACATCTATTGAACAGGTTAAGAGGCTTGTCCCTTGTTCCCCGTTTAGGATGTGGTTTCGGGCTTTTTTCTTTTCCGATCTTTTCACTATTACGTAGCCCCCTGCACATCAGTGGCATTACCGCCTTGCTCAGGGTGATATGATTAAAAAAAAAAAAATACTACCTCATCTCAAAAGTATAAACAAATACTCAAATATATATATATATATATATATATATATATATATATATATATTTGGGATCAACCAAAGACACTTTAAAGATAAGATGGTTCAATCACAGGTTCACATTTAAAATAGAAAACTTAAAAAATTGTACAAAATTGGCTAATCAAGTGTATAAATTGAAATTAAAATATGGAAAAGACCCATTCATAATGTGCTGTATAGTG
>JBBBDQ010000484.1:11912500-11967500 GCA_037127315.1 Ascarosepion bandense
GAAAACGTGATACTCACAGGACAGATTGATGGCAAGGTGGAGAGAGGAACATAACGTATAACCTATAACCTACCTAGCGAGGCTAAGTAAATGGATGGCAGTTAAAACTAAAATAAAATTTTCAAGAAAAAAATTTTATTTTTAAAAATTCAGTTTAAAATTTAGATATCGAAAATGAGTGGAGTACCTAATTTTTACGCTCAGGGGTTTGGGTTATTTTTTCTTTATGTCTCAATGTGAGATACTGGTAAGTACATCAATGTATATGTTGCCATCATTTTAAATGGCATATCGATATAAATATTTTGCCGTCATATTTGGGCCCACTAGTTATAGCCTAATATACAATTATTGTATTTTGTTAGAAAAAATAAATCTGAGCTGAACTATCTCCTTTTTACAAGCGTCATAAAAATATTGAAGATACTTGACTGCCCATTCAATCCTGAATTTTGTATAATCTGAAATCAAAACAGATAATTGAACACCAACACAACACCCTTCCTCTTCACTTTATCTAAATGAAAACAAATCAGCGGACATGCTTATATCATTGTTAGTTAAATGCCATACATGATACACCCTTGGGCAATCATGTCTCGAAAGAGACATGACTGACTGGTCAGAATATTTTCCTATAGTATATTGCCATTACTTTCTGCAGTAGACTGGTTGCCAACCAAAGCTATAGAACCCAATCTTTTCTGCTATTTAACCCATAGATGGAGGGAGAAAAGTTGGATTAATACCTTTTTCAATGGTACTTGCGCGTATGTGAATGCAATGAATTCAACTGGAATTCGAACTCAGCTTTCTGATTTCTCGTTCCAAGACGATATTCACTGCACTACAATGCACATCACGCGTGTATATTCCCACAAAATAGACATCATAATTTTCTAGAAGATTCAAGAAATTTCTAGAAAGCTCGAAAAGTTTTTGAAACATACGAAATTCCAAGTTTCCATAAAGTTCTATAAGGCTCCAGTGAGTTCTAGAATGTTCCGGAAAGTTTTTGAAAACTCCAGAAGTTCATTGTACTACAATGCTTATATATGATTTTATATACTTGGTTTTGGGGTTGCATTTTTTAAAAGATTAACTAAATTAAACACTTCTTAATTATTTGGGAACAAAAATTCATCAAATTAAGATACAGGAAATCAATAATTTTATAAAAGTCATAACCCTATAGCCAAGGGGTAGAATCGCCAACTGACGCCACTTCGGTCGGGTTTCAATCCTAGGTTAAAAGCAATCTGAGTCTAACCGTACTGATGAGCTGTGATACAGCGAAACAGATCTGTCTGCGGATGACTATATATATATATATATATATAGAGAGAGAGAGAGAGAGAGAGAGAGAGGGAGAAAGTGAGAGAGTATGTGTGTGTTAGAGAGAGAGTGAAAGAGAAGTGAAATGATTTAAAAATAAAATAAAATGTAGCTTTAGTCTTTTGATGTTATATTTTGCATGAAATCTGATTTTGAGAAAATTACAACTGAGCATTTTTATCTGAAGATTTTTTAGGCTTTGGGTTACACTCCCCACTCTCTCACATAGCCAGTTTTCTTTTTGTACCCATTCTCACCAAAACCTCGTCGTTGCACACATATTCGGTCAATGTTGCCCTCGCTTGCATTGTGCAAAATATTGTTGACGCTAATTTTAGTCTAACTCGGAGCCCTGTCTGCAACTTATCGTGATGGCCCGACATGATTTCGGCATGGACCTGCTGAAACAAGACGAACTGGTTTAATCATTGATTATTGGTTACGTTTATAATTTCGAGAAAAGTCTTTATGATTGTTTTGGTGATTTTAGGCTTTTCTTAGCATGATATTGGTGGCTAATATAACTAATACATGGCACATAGTGGCGTCTCTCCAAAAATAGATCGGAAACACAGCCGGAGAAATTCAAAGTTGCTGTAGATATCAATGTATGCCATGGAAGTGTGGATTTCGGTGAAATGTGGTTATCGTAAATCTGCAAAGAATAAAATCGCGGATCATCCTTATGTATAAATCTAAACTTATTGTAAATGGAACTGTGTGTGTGTGTGTGTGTGTGTGTGTGTGTGTGTGTGTGTGTCCGTTACCTATAGAAACGGTTGAACCGATTTTCTTGAAAATTTACACAGTTGTACGATAAGCGTCTGCGAGTGTTCTTAGCTAGGTTTTGTGTCGAGGTACCCTCGATAAATATCGATAATCGAAAAAATCGGGTTATAGAAGGAGTGGTCCGATTTTAATCTAACTTGATACACTCATAGACAAAGACATAAGAAATTTCAGAAGTTTCAAGGTTGCAGTTCTTAGAATAGTGCAGAAAATTTGATATCGATACCAGAATATCAAAATTTGACTTACATCCATTCATTTTTTTTTTTTAGTCTACGGTTTCGCTTTAACTGGAAACAACTATTACTTTTTAGCCTTTCGTGCCAATGTCCAAATAGTCTGAGCTCCAGGACCATGGATTAGTTTTAAAGCTTTCATTACACCCGAGCAACGCTGGGCTATACTGCTAGTATAGAATAACCGGTTGATGAGAATGGTATCGTCAACGTAGCATGTCTTGCTGGAAACGAACCGATTCACTCGATACATTAACTGACATTACTTTTCGGGTTGTTACGAACTGTTGTTGCAAATATACTCTACTCTTCTCAACCTGTAACACAGTTCCGCTAGAAAGAGTGATTCTACTGAAATGTTGCAATAAAAAAAACAGCAAAAAGAAAATTATTTTTATAAAGTTAAATAAATTAATTTTAATGAAATGAACTCACTTTTTTTTTTTTTTTTTTTTTTTTTTAGTGGGATGAATACGCTCCTCACCTCACAATCTGAGGTCTTGCTGCCAGATGTAGTTTATCGTCATACCCTGGATGAAAGATTAAGTGGGCTTTCCTTTTTACAAATATAATACTTAGAGATCTAATTGGAGTAGATAGACTAAACTATCGCCCGGTTCACACTCCGTTCCACATCTATTGAACAGGTGAAGAGGCTCATCCCTTGTTTCCTGTTTAGGACGCGGTTTCCGGTTTTCTCTTTTCTAATCTTCTCACTTTGTTTTTTTTGGTTTTTTTTTTCAGTTAGAGTGGATGGACTGGGCTGTTGCCCGGTTCGCGCTCCGCCCGCGTCTGTTGAGCAGGTGGAGGGGATCGTCCCTTGTTTCCTGTTTGGGATGCGGTTTACGTTTTTTTTTTTTTTAATCGTATCACCCCGAGCAAGGCGGTAACGCCACTGATGTGTAGGAGGCTACGTAATAGTGAAAAGATTGGAAAAGAGAAAGCCGGAAGCCGCATCCTGGGCAGGGAACGGGGGGTGGGCCTCTTAGCCTGTTCAGTGTACGTGGGTGGGGTGTGGGCTGGGCGATGGATAGATCTTTCTACTCCAGTTGAAGAAATTTTTTTTTCTCTTTTCTAATTTTCTCACTCTTATGTAGCCCCCTGCACATAAGTGGCGTTACCGCCTTGGTTGGGGTGATATGATTAAAAAAAAAAATGATGAAAATTCAGATGTGTGAATGTAGGTGTAAACGTTTAGACAGGTGATACTAAACAGTGGAGCGCGTCTGAACACATGACGTGGAAATAGCGATAAATAATCTGAAAAATAAGTAAATGAGCCTTCTTCTATGTGATGTCCCCCTTCAGAAGTTGGGTAATCATGGCTTTCCACAATTACCTTCTTAATTCTTAATAAGGTTTGCTTTTTTTTAATATCTTTCCTGTTCTGTCAAGCTTTTACAGAAGCTCGTTAGGTAGGTTATGGCAGTAAATACCCAACAATCTCCCCACAGATGTCTTGAAGAAATAGAAATGTAGTTCTAGAGAAGGATGCTGAGAATACCATGGATTAAACCTTTGTGTAACGACGAAGTTTTAAGGGAAAATAAAAAAGACACTTCGATTTAAAATCAGAAAGAGAGTTAAAATTTTTAGAGTTCATAATGAAGAAAGAAAATTCGGAGAATTTGACACTTACAGGACAGAATGAAAGTAAAAGGAACCAAGAAAAATCAGTAAATAATCTGCCTAGTGAGATGGTTTGAATGAATGGCAGAACAGGGTTTAGGAGGGAGAGCAAAAAAGCCAAAACTTACTAAGAGCTACAAAAGAGAGGAAATTGAGGAGAGCCATAAATGTTCACGCCTTAAGAGACACGGTATATAGAAGATAAGTCAATAATTGTCTAGTCTTTTTGGGGGTTGTGATCTGATCCATTCTAAAACTTATATGATATAGTTTTTAGAAAAAGAGTTTAAGAAGGACTAAATATTAAACAAATCTTTACCCAGTTGCATCTGTCGAAAGAGGAACTAAATTTAAAAATTTAAAAAAAAAAGGATCGGGTGAAAAAAATTGCATTTAACTTTGACCCCGACGTGATTTGAACACGCAACCTTCTGATCTGGAGTCAGACGCGCTACCGTTGCGCCACAAGGGCCATCTGTTTGAATGTGGATCAAATCTAGTTTAAGTAAAAATAAACTATTGCATTACACGCCACTTTCATTTTCAATGAATCATTTCAACACGTTTTTCGCGCGCATTTAATTGACTTTTATTAGTAATTCCTGCTTAACAGCCAAGAACCAATATATACCAGTGGTTAACACACTAATCACGCACACACGCACGCACACACGCACGCACGCACGCACACGCACGCACACACGCACACACACACACACACACACACACACACACACACACACACACACAAGAATGCATGTACAAACAGAGATATACAGGTATAAATGGCTTAATGCCACAGCACGTTGAAACATGGGGTCCTGTACGATCACCGAGGTTAAGCAACGTCGAGCTTGGTTAGTACATAATTGGGTGACGGCTTGGTAATGCCAGGTGCGATAAGCTTGGCTGTGCGAGAGGTATAAATGGCTCGAAATTGGAGGGGCGAGCTCCAATTCATGTTATATTCACTTCCGTACATACCCTTGGGTAAGGTATGAATCCACCACTTCTCCCACAGCTTTGGGTTAATCAGCAAGACTTTTACTATTAAACCATTTATTATCGCCAATAAATAAAATAAATTAGATTTCGTTATTATTAAATAACACATAGCAGTTGATATGCAATAAAAAACAATAAATGTGTGCCAGGAAATATTTGTTTTGGGTTTCTCTCTTAAGTTCTTTAAAACCTTAAACGGCAGTCTTTTTGGAACAGGAATCTCAATAAGCAAACTATATGCCTTATAGCTTAAATAATTTACGTCCATCTAATTCGTGATACCTAAGTTTTAAAATGAATTTTGTATAAATGAAAAAGTTTTCTTAAACCTTTCATTTTAGCTTTTAATTGAAAGCTGAATTTACTATTTACCATTTTAAGAAAAATACTCTGGCGTTTTTCAAGCAGAAATTATATTGATCGGAATCGATTTCCGTTTTTTATTATTATTATTTTTATTATTATTTATTAGCATCCATTTTAAGTAATCTTTCATCGCAATGTAATTCTCTTGATTAAAAGACATCTTCCAAAAATAAAATATGCTTTTTTGAAACTTTATTTGAAGAATATTAGCTAATTTAAAGCATAATTAATCTCATTGGAAACAATATACAATTACCATTTTTTTTTCACTCGATTCTTCATTTTTTTAATTTAGTTCCTTTTTCGACAGATGCAACTGGGTAAAGATTTATTTAGTCTTTCTTAAACTCTTTTTCGAAAAAATATATCATATAAGTTTTAGAGTCAATCAGATCACAACCCCAAAGACTAGACAATTACTGACTTATCTTCTATATAAATAAATTTAAAATAACAAAATGAATTTTTAAAGCCAAACAGATGTGTTTTAACCGACTGTAGACATGCTTATGTGTTTAACGAGCGATGACAGGTTTATTGCTGTTCTGCGAATCTTTATCTGTGAAACATACTTTAAGAAAAATACAGTATTAAATCTCAAGCAAGACACAGTGGTTGCAGAAGTTAAGCAACGTCGACTCTAGTCAGTACCTAAATGGGTGACCGCTTTAGAATAACTGGAGTCGTTAGAAGAGTTTACCCATTCTCAGGGGTATTTGAACCTACGTGAATATAACGAACTCTAATTCTCTAATTTCTTACTTCGCAAATTTAGCCATAACACATCCAAGCTTACAATATGGCTGCTACTCTGACGAACTTGGGTCCACAAGAATTTACTCCGGTAACCAGACTGGCAACAAGGTCTCACACTTTTACAGTTAGATCAACCAAATGCAGGCAGCAATTCTATTTTAAGAGCTTTTTTCACGCGTTTCCCGCCCGTGGAACTCCCTTCCATATATTTTCTTTCCTGATAGCTACAACCTCCAGGAATTTAAATGCAAAGTCAATTCCCGTCTCTTATTCCCTTACCTCCAGCCCTTTCTACATCACCCTGTGTATCTTGTTCTTTTCCTTTCTCTCTACCTTCCTTTACTTCTGTATTCACATCCTTCTCTTGCCCTTTCTCTTTCATCCCCTGTAGCTGATTCGTCTTTGCCTTCACTCTCCTCCTGCCTAATACTTCAACTCTCTTATGTAACCCCCTGCACATTAGTGACGTTAACGCCTTGCTTGGGGTGAAATGATTAAAAACAATGTAAACACCTTCAATCAATTAAGATCAGATTATATGAGCTGTACCCGTTGTAGCATCATTATTCATGTATTTGTTTAAATTGCATGTCAGTTGGTTACTGCTAGAGACTTTGAATTGCATGTCAGTTGGTTACTGCTAGAGACTTAGTGACAATTCTTCTCTTGCAACTTTCTCAGTATTTTTACAGTGCCATTGTCTAGGCATGTAAACTTACTCGGATTCCTAATTCATCTGATTTTGCCTTTGATGCTTTTTTTGCATTGTTCCAAGTATGCCTAATATTATGGGCACAACCCCAACTTTCGCGCTCCACACTTATTATTTATTTATTCATTGGGTAATATTTATTATTTTTATTAGTATTCATATTATTATCTCTTTAATTTTTTTTTTTTTTCACTTCATTTATAATGTTACACTCGGGGTATCCAATGGGACAACTGACAGCAATTTTAAAAAAAATTTCTCACTCTAAAGTAATCTTACCGGCTTTATCAGAGTAGCAATAATTAAGTATCGCTGCCAGATCTTCCTCTACGCCAATGGTTCCCAAACCATGCAGCGTATCTCATAGGTGCTGGGGAAGAAGATAGCAAGAATAATTGACAGACAATCAAAGATTTTAAAAATTAATATGCCAAAAATAAATATGATTTCAAATTTTAAAATAATATTTGCAAGAGTTCGAGTATTTGAATAATTATTGATTGATTTTGTCAATGCGATATTTTCGCAATATTAAGTATTCAGGTGTATTTCAATTATCCGAAGTAAACCTATTCTGATATTTCATCATAGACAAACTGTTTCGAGAATGTAGAATACCATACTCTGCATTTGATAAAATCAGTTGAATTAATTCTTGTTAATGCTCCTGTTGCTTTCATTCAAAGAACAGGCATTCGGTATTTAGTGAGGAAAAAAATATAAATAAATAAATAAATAAATAAAAAAATACGCGAAGCAAGCCGGAAAGGAAATTGGCGGCATTTTTTTTTTTTATAAAAAAATAAACTAAGTCAAACCTTGAACAAAGTAGTTGAAAATATTCTTCTTCTTCTATGTGCCCTGTCCCTTCAGGACGTAGGCGATCATGGCTCTCCACGTCTCCTTATCCCTTGTGGCTCTTAGTATGTTTGCTCCTGTTGCTCCTGGCAACCCCCGTTCCGTCATACACCTGATCAAGCCCAGCAAATATGTTATCCGTTGTCTTCCTCTGTCTCTCCTTCCTTCTATCTGACCAGTCAGTATCAGGTTCTCCAGGCTCTCCTTCCTCATTGCATGTCCCAGGAACTTCAGTTGTTTTTTCCTGATGCTCAGCATCAATTTCCTTTTTGTTGCCATTCTTTCTAACACCTCGTCGTTGCTTGTATGCTCAGTCCACGATACTTGATGAAATAAATGCTAAATTTATTTCAGAAGATTTTTTCTTGTTTTTGTCTTGTTGTTGTTGTTGTTGTTGTTTCTGCTGTTGTTGATGTTGTTGTTTTTTTTTTGTTTTGTTTTTTTTTTCTTCACGATAATCCAGGTTTTCAAGTATCCAGATGTCTTAACATATTTTTCATCCTCTGTCTAAATGTCCCAGGATAATCGAGCAGGTATTAGTATAATTGTAAAATATATTAAACATTCACCAATGAAAATCATAATGACTTTCCAAAATCAAGCAATCATATGACGTCTGTAAAAATAAAATTAAATGAAATTCTCTTGCCAACTATAAAATCGTATATAACGATCTTTTTTGTATTCCTGTCCACAATATATTATTTATTACTATTTCTCTAATTTTATCTAGATCGTCTTGAAATAAGGAATGTTGAAAAGCATATAATAATTATTTCTAGATTAAAACCATTACAAATGTCTTCCCATATAAATTTAATTACAAAAGGCCATGACCTGAATTTATGACAGATGAAAGGAAGAGTCGAATCAGTCGGTAAAATTAAATGCGTCAAAAGCAGACGTGAACGAGCGTCAAAGACTTTAAGTCAAGTGGGAGGAGGGACACAGTATTAGGGAGGGAGAGAGAGAGAGTGAGAACAAAGAGAGTGTCGGAGAAGGAAAATACATTGATTGAGATAGAATGGCAAGCTGACGTTTGTGGAAAGGAAAAGAAAGAAAGAACGAAAGAAAGAAAGAAAGAAAGAAAGAAAGAAATGACTAAAACAGAAGCAAAAATAATGGGAGGGATTCAAAAATAGCAAAATGAAAGAAACGAAAAAATCAAAATGAGTATGAGAGAAGATAGTGAAACGTAAAAAGAAAGAAAAAGGGAGTAAAATGAAAATAAAAATAAAAAAATGATTGAGAAGAGAAAGGCGCAAAAATACAAAAAAAAATGTAGCGAATCAAGAATTACATAGAAAGAAAAATTGCAAAGAAAGAAAAGAAACGGAATATAAAAAAATTTCAAAAAAACAAAAAGAAATCGTGAAGGGGCGTTTACGGAGCGAAATGAATAAAAATAAAACAAATAAAAGGGAAACCAATAGAGGAAAAGAAATTGCAAAGACATAAAAAAAGAGCAAGAACAAGAAATGACAAGACATAAATACAGAAAGAAAGAAAGAAAGAAAGAAAGAAAGAAAGAAAGAAAGAAAGAAAGAAAGAAACCTGGAATAAAAGAAAGAAAGAAAGAAAATAGGGATAAGATTAAAGAAAGAAACCTAGAGACTAAACTATCGCCCGGTTCACACTCCACCCACGTCTATTGAACAGGTGTAGAGGCTCATCCCTTGTTCCCTGTTTAGGATGTGGTTTCCAGCTTTCTCTTTTCCAATCTTCTCACTTTTTTTTTTTTTTTTCAATTGGAGTAGATAGATCTATCTATCACCCAGTTCACACTCCACCCATGTCTATTGAACAGGTTAAGAGGCTCATCCCTTGTTCCCTCTTTAGGATGTGGTTTCCGGCTTTATCTTTTCCAATCTTTTCACTATTACATAGCCCCCTGCACATCAGTGGCATTACCGCCTTGCTCGGGGTGATACGATTAAAAAAAAAAAAAAGAATAAAAAGAAAGAAAGAAAGAAAGATACCTGGAATAAAAAGAAAGAAAGAAAGAAAGAAAGAAAGAAAGAAAGAAAGAAATTATAAGTTCATAAATACACAGAGGCAAAAAAACAAGAAATTAAGACATAAATACGCAAAGAAAGAAAGAAAGAAAGAAAGAATAAGAAATTACAAGGCATATAAATACATAAAGAAAGAAAGAAAAAGCAAACAAGCAAACAAAGAGAAGAAAAAGAAAAGAAATTAGAAGGTATAAAAAGAAAGAAAGTAAAAATGAATTAAATAATGCATGTAAATTCACAAAGAAAGAAATAGCAAGAAAAATAAATTACAAAGCATATAAAGAAGAAGAAGAAGAAGAAGAAGAAGAAGAAGAAGAAGAAGAGACACGCTACAGAGAGAGAGAGAGAGAGGGATGGAGGCTGGAGAAAAGTAGATGCGAGAAACAGAACTAGAAAACTGGAGAGGGGGGAAGAAAAAGAAAAAGTGAGGTGGAAAAGGAATGACGACAGTCTTCGTATTATGTAGGTACCCATCGTGGGAGAGCGTAAACGTGAACCAGTAACGATACTTGGGTCTGAGAAATTAACACGACTTTGTTTAAAGGAGTGGTCAGGATCTTGCGCCGATTGCTAACACTCATAGAGATGTAGAGACAGAACATTAAGGACATACTAAAGAGACAATGAGCAACAATTTAACTTAAAAGAGATCATCTTACTGAGTGGTGTTGATTTTTTTTAATGCATTTTTACTACTTTCTTACGTCTGACAAAGTGGAAAGGCATAAGTCCTTACGTTATTTTTACGACACATTTTGACTGTTGAAGGTTCGTCACCACTTTTGATTAGATCTGTGAAAGTTCTCACGGGAAGCGAATAAAGGGGTGGCTAGTGTTATTGTGAGGCTGCACAGCTGAATCCCAATAAATAAATAATCTTCAATGTATGCCACACTTAGTCAAATATTACCTTCAAAAAGCCATATATATGTCCACCGTTAAAATTAATGGGTTATCGACAGAAACCTATAATTAATACAGGATTCGTCTTCTTCTTCTATGTGCTCTGTCTCTTCAGGACGGAGGCGATCATGGCTTTTCACGTCTCCCTATCCCTGGTGGCTCTTAGCACACCTTCTGTTACACTATGCAACCCTCGTTCCATCATCCACCTGATTAGGTCCTTCAAATGTTATCCGTTGCTTTCCCCTGTCTCTCCTTCCCTGTATCTGGCCTGTTAGTATCAGGTTCTCCAAGCCCTCTTTCCTCATTGCATGTCCCAGGAACTTAAAGATCTATAATTATTTTTTTTATAATCATTTCACCCCAAGCAAGGCAGGACCGCCACTGGTGCGTAGGGGATTACAGTGAGAGAAAAACAAGATGTCGAAGAAAGGATAAGAGATGGATGAAAAACAAGGAGAGAGAGGATGACAATTTACGTTACACTTTTGGAGATTGTAGCTATCAGGGAAGCAAGCAAACGGAAGGTAGTCCCACGTGCAAGAAGTGCATGAAAAGAAACTATTAGCGTAGAAGAGGCGGTTAAATTTGACTATTTCGACGGTAAAAGGGTGGGACTTTGATGGCAATCTAGTAGCACACGTAAATACATGTGGTCGGGGCACCAGGGAAGGAAGCTCGTCGGAGCAGTTGCCATGAAAATACTTTTAGAAAAGACAGGAGGAAGCCACATCACGTTAGTGAGAAAGTAACTAAAGGTGGGTTGTCAAGCCAGGATTGCAAATCCTCTTTTGGACTTTGTCGAGAACCCCGAGATGAATAGCAGGAGTACCCAACCAGATATGACAACGGTATCCAATGCACTGATAAATGGTAGATTTATAAATGTGCAAAATTAATTCTAACGAGAAAAAATTATAAATTACCCAGCCTTTCTAACAGTAGAAGCAGCTATAGATTCGCACATTTAAAAGCATTTTTCTATTTCACACGTCTGACCAAATGTAAGATCTTGTGATTTTTGAGATAACATACAAAAAATAAACATACAATTAAAATTTATCCGTTGTTTATACAGAACAAGAACTATTTTTTAACTCTTCCTAGACAGTGTGGAGCAGTTAACATGGCCAACCCAGAGTCAAAGATACATCACAATGTTTTACCGAAAAGCTAGGAAGGCACCATAGAGAAATGGATATTATTGAATGGGCGAGGCGTGTTCGAATTCTAGTCGAGTTCATTGTATTCACTTATAATGCTTATATGAAAGGCATGAACCATCTTCTCCCTATAACCTTACTTTGCTAACTAGTCTAGAAGAAAGTAACGTTTGAAGTCAGACCGGACTGAAGTCATGCCATTATGACTCAATGGGGTTACGAGAATCGTAAATACAATTTTATAAACTTTTACGAGAAATCTTTTTTTAATTTTTTTTTTTAATCATTTTACCCCAAGCAAGGCGGTACTGCCACTGATGCGCAGGGGGCTACATTAGAGAAGAGTGAAAGTTTAAGCAGGAGGAGAGCGAAGAGAAAGACGAACCGGTTACAGGGTGTGTCGGAGAAAGGGCAAAAGAAGGATGGGAATGCCGGTGTGAAGACAGTTGCAAAGGTAGAGTGAGAAAGGAAAAGAACAAGATACACGAGGTGATGGGGAAAGGATGAGAGAAGGACTGGAGTCAAGTGGATAAGAGATGGGAATTGACATTGCATTTAAATTCCTGGAGATTATAGCCGTCAGGGAAGTAAGTAT
Source organism: Ascarosepion bandense (assembly GCA_037127315.1). NCBI lineage: Eukaryota > Metazoa > Mollusca > Cephalopoda > Sepiida > Sepiidae > Ascarosepion > Ascarosepion bandense. The sequence continues at coordinate 11,924,863 of JBBBDQ010000484.1, forward strand.
ATGAAAGGGAGTTCCACAGAAGGGAAAAGCGAGAAAAAAAACTGATGAAGTAGAAATGGCGGCTGCACTTGGTAGATTTAACTGTAAAAAGGTGGGGCCTTGTTGCCAGTCTGGTTGCTCGAGTACGTTCTTGTAGAGTTGGAGTCAGTGAGCTAAGCTCGTCGGAGCAGAAGCCATGAAAATATTTGTAGAAGAGACAGAGCGAAGCCACATCCCGTCAGTGAGAAAGTGGCTCGAGTCGAGCTGCCAGGTCGGGACCAATGACTGCAGATTCTCCTTTGGAGCCTTTCGAGAACCCTGAGATGAATAGCCTGGGCGCCCGACGAGATAACAGCAGTATTCAATGCACGGTCGGATGTCTGATTTGTGTATGTGCAAGATGGACTCAGGCGGAAAAAAATTCCTGGCCCGACACAGTGACCCAACCTTCCTAGCAGTGGATTTAGCTATTGATTCAATGTAATGGTTCCACTTGAAGTTAGAAGAGAGGGTGAGGCTGAGGAGGCTCAGTGTATTGCATTCAGGAAAACTCGCTTGCGCTGCCTTATTGTCTCAGCAAACAGCTTAGCATCATTCAAGATCCTCTTACACTCATTACGATCAGAGACAAATAGGTCCCTATTATGGTCAGACGCCTGACTTCGAAATAGCCGGAAGAAGCTGTGCAATAGCGACCGAGCAGACAGGAGAGGACCAGAAAGGAGGGGCGAATGAGGTTTAGAACGGAACTTCCTGGTCTGTATGAAAACATCGATGCCAGCTTTCACCCAGGAAGAAACCTCAGAGGCGCAATCCTCAACGGGGAAACTAATTTTTTCCCCAAGGAACGTCGCATAGGAAATCGCGGAACGAATCCCAGTCAGCTCTTTGGTAACAGTAGGAAAATCTTTTAGTAGGAGGCTCCTGGGGGGGGGGAGTGAGAGTGAAGAGAGATATTAGTAGAAACAACAGCCTGATTGGAGTTACCGAGAGGGCAAAGCTGCGAGATTTGGCAGGAGTCAGGTACAAAGGTGAAGCAGAGATCTAGTGGAGAAGCTTGTCCTGAAGGGATACTGGGGAAGCACGTGAAGAAATCCACCACTTGCGTAAGAGATTGAGTAAAAGCAAAGTTTATCGCATAAATACCAGTAAAATCAGCCACTTGGCATGGTGGGCGTTAAGATTTTCGATATGATAGCAAATGGGTGGGAGGAAGTAACCTATTTCTATTGTCAGAGATACTGTCTAGCAGAGAGCAGTCGGGAGAGGAAGGGGAACGGTACAGAAAGAAAAGATAGCTAACCGATTTGAGAAGTGAAAAACGAAAACCCATGTATAGGTGATCAACGGATTCGACAGATGTCACCCTAGCTAGAGGGAGGTGCTCAATGATGTAAACCCCAAGACCATGCATATGAACAGGAGAGTCCTTCCTTAAGAGGGGAAGGTAACCAGGAATCGAGAAGTCGGAGGAGGGAAATGAGAGGTTAAGATTAGTTTTACAGAATGCAAGGATGTCAGGGGATTTTTCGTGGAGGAAAGACTCCACGCTACAAAAGTTGGTACGAATACCACAGATGGAAAATGTTGAGAGGTTTAGGTGATTATACTTTGCCTGGTTTAGATTTGTTTATTTATATACAGTTGTTCATGTTTGTAGTAAGTGAGGAGAAACCTCGAGTAGGGGAGGCAAACGGTCATTGACTGCGACATGCGCTGTAAGGGAACTGGCACCGACTGCAGCAAAGTGTGGCCTCGAGGTTGCCCACCGGAAGCGCTTGCAGGGACACCTATCCATGCACTGCAAGAACCCCGATATGATGCAACTGTTGATCAGAGCGACCGCTCTTGACGCTACGCAAGAGTTAGGACTCCTAACTACCAGTCGGAAGCAGTAACCAGAGAACTGCCAACTCGGTACCCTTACAATGAAGAGACGTTGCCACCAAATACGCACATCAAAGGGAAATCGCAAAAGCACGAATACTGAGGTCTGAGTAGAAGAAGAGATGGAAATCACTTCCTTAACAGGGAACAAGGGATGAGCCTCTATTCCTGTTCAATAGAAGTGGGAGGAGTGTGAGCCGGGTGATAGTAGAGTCTATCTACTCCAATTTAAAAAAAAGTTTTACTTAGTTTGAAATTAGTTAAAGTCTGAACGCAAGAGAAATTTCTAAAAGTTAAAAAAAGTGTGATGACAAACGTTCAATTGTGGATAATAGAGACATGAAAGCAGTTTTAACGTAAAAATAAAATAAAAATAAATTAAAAATACATGAAAATGATCTACATAAAACCCAAGCATAAATGAAATCTAACGCCAATTTAGACTGGACATGAATGAAATGGTAGGATTTTAGAAAAGAGAGGAGAAAAAAAATAAAAGAAAAGAATCTCACAGCCCACATTTGGAACAGCCAGTATTGTAAAAATGCTGACAATTTCGACACATATTTACCATTTTGGCAATCTATAATGATTACTAGATTTTATGAACCTACAACCAATGCCGGATTTTTTAAGAAACTTATAATTAATTTTTATTTTCATAATTTGTATCGAATTCTACGATGAACATCCATGGATTATAGGTAAAAGTCTGTAATTAATACCGGATTTTTACTTTTATAATTTGTATAGAAGTCTACAATGAACATTCATGGGTTATAGGTAAAAGTCTGTAATTAATACCGGATTTTGACTTTTATAATTTGTATCGAATTCTACAATGAACATTCATGGGTTATAGGTAAAAGTCTGTAATTAATACCGGATTTTGACTTGTATAATTTGTATAGAATTCTACAATGAACATTCATGGGTTATAGGTAAAAGTCTGTAATTAATACTGGATTTTTACTTTTATAATTTGTATAGAAGTCTACAATGAACATTCATGGGGTATAGGTAAAAGTCTGTAATTAATACTGGATTTTTACTTTTATAATTTGTATAGAATTCTACAATGAACATTCATGGGTTATAGGTAAAAGTCTGTAATTAATACCGGATTTTTACTTTTATAATTTGTATCGAATTCTACAATGAACATTCATGGGTTATAGGTAAAAGTCTGTAATTAATACTGGATTTTTACTTTTATAATTTGTATCGAATTCTACAATGAACATTCATGGGTTATAGGTAAAAGTCTGTAATTAATACTGGATTTTTACTTTTATAATTTGTATAGAATTCTACAATGAACATTCATGGGTTATAGGTAAAAGTCTGTAATTAATACCGGATTTTGACTTTTATAATTTGTATAGAATTCTACAATGAACATTCATGGGTTATAGGTAAAAGTCTGTAATTAATACCGGATTTTTACTTTTATAATTTGTATAGAATTCTACTATGAACATTCATGGGTTATAGGTAAAAGTCTGTAATTAATACCGGATTTTTACTTTTATAATTTGTATAGAAGTCTACAATGAACATTCATGGGTTATAGGTAAAAGTCTGTAATTAATACCGGATTTTTACTTTTATAATTTGTATAGAATTCTACTATGAACATTCATGGGTTATAGGTAAAAGTCTGTAATTAATACCGGATTTTTACTTTTATAATTTGTATAGAAGTCTACAATGAACATTCATGGGTTATAGGTAAAAGTCTGTAATTAATACGGGATTTTTACTTTTATAATTTGTATCGAATTCAACAATGAACATTCATGGGTTATAGGTATTAATTCCTTTTCTTTTTCTTTTTATATTTATCATTAACACGGATTTAAAAAAAAACATTAATGAGTTAATATTTGCGTGCTAACCTAATTTTAATTGTGGCATTACGAATATATCATGTTGAAACAATGATTTCTGTAAGAAGTTAAGTAACTTCGTGACTCATCAGTACCTAAGTTGATACTTCTTGGGAATACCATAAACCGCAAGCTTGAAGCTTGGAATTATGGGTAATGTAATAGATACTGACTTGAAATTGCTTATCAACGAGCTATAAGTCTATTTGTCTTCGTTAAAAAGTTATCCTATAGGTGGAACCAGCGTAATGAGTTTAAACTTTGACAGAGTTTCACTCGTTAAAGCCGCACCAATGGCCCTGCAAAAGGCATGGATCGATTTTCCTCCAAATATCAGATATACTTGGCTTTTTAGTTTTGGTAGAACAACCAGTCTTGGGGAAGAACTGTTTGAATTAAAATCAGTTTGAAGAGGGATTAATTTATATGAAGTTTCCACCTATCTAGATAGTTTATATTATTTGATACTCAAACTTTATTTGATATTTTCCTTTAAAGGTTTTCTTAACATCTTTCGTACTTTTATGCTACAGTCTATTTACATCTTTTTCTTTTTCATGGTTTGTCCTATTTACATCTTTTTCTTTTTCATGGTTTGTCCTATTTACATCTTGTGTTTGATGACACGTTCTATTTACAATCGCTTTTTCTATGGCATATTCTATTTAGGTCATTCTTTTTGCTTCATTCTCCTACCAGTTAGTTAAGTGCCATACGTGATACACGCTTGGGCGATCATGTCTCGAAAGACTGACTATCCCGCAATAGGTTGCCATTGCTTTCTGCGGTAGACTGGTTGCCGACCAAGGCTATAGAACCCAATATATCCTGTTATTTAACCCATAACTGGAAGGAATAGACGGATTAATACCTTTCTCAAGGATACTAATAAAATATTTACAAAACACGAATATTAAAAATGATTATTTGTTCGATGTAACTGCAATTATTTTCAATTAAAGCGTCAAAACGCCCCTGAAAAGTTGCAAATCTTAAAATCGTCGAACTTGGCGCACTCATCCTTGATGTAGGCTTAACCCTCTAGGGCCATTCGTATCATATTTGATACAGTATGAAAACAAGCCTTGAAAGAAATATTTTCCTGAAAAATTTTTTAAGAGAAATATTTTATAAATTTCAAATGAAAGCAGTACTGACTGCTCAGTCAATGAATACCAAATGTTTCCTTATAGGGAAATACCAAATGTTTCCTTATAGGGAAATACTGTATTAAATATGATACGAATGGCCCTAGAGGGTTAAGGATGATACGATGAAAATCTATCGGGTTCAGGTCCGAGCTGGAAGTCGTACATAACTTTGATGGCCACCAATTAGACAATTAGCTTTGCAGAATATCTGTAATTTCTAGGTTGTGTGGCAAGGATCAGTCATTGGGCCTAAAATGTCTATGGTCTTCTTGGCATTGTAGACGGTGGACAAGGAAACACATTAACTATGAGGATTCTTTTATGGTCGACTGGTACGCGAAGCAAGTCTAATATGCTTTGCCGCATGTTTTTATATGAAGCCATTTTTCATGACCTTCCCAAAAAACAGGCGTGTATTAATAGAGGAATGGGTACTCTTTGTTCTGTGTTTGGATTCACATCACTTAGTCTCGTTGTTTGTGAGAAATTAAGTTTAAATTTTACATCAAATTTAAAATTCTCCGCCCTACGTATCAAAAACTTCTCCGTCCGACCGCCATCTCAAATATTTCTGTCACCCAAAGCAGCACACGCAGCACACACACACACACACACACACACACACACACACACACACACACACACGTACGTACGTACGTACACACACACGTACGTACACACACACACAAACATATATATATATATATAGTCATCCGCAGATAGATCTGTTTCGCTGTATCAGAGCTCATCAGCACGGTGAGACTCCGATCGCTTCTAACCCAGGATTGAAACCCGACCGAAGTGGCGTCAGTCGGCGATTCTACCTCTGGGCTATGGGTGATCGGTAGAAGAAGGAAGACTTTTTTGCATGTATATTATCATTATACACGCCTAATAGCTAGAGTGCTCTAATTCATTAGTGAATTAGCGATAGTGGATCAATACAAATAAAAGTTATCACTTAGTAGACAGACATCCTCGGATACGAGTGGCCAGCCATATTATATCGAATTATTACCAAGCTGACACTTTGCTAAGAGATATTATATTCAGTTTCTCTTTCTTTCTCTCTCCCTATATATATATATATATATATATATATATATATATATAGGTTTCATTGAATAATATAGACAAGTTCTGTCTATTTATTTTGTGTAAGATCCGTTCGTATGATCTGATTAGCTTGATAGTGTTGTCCTGGAAAGACGACAAGAAATCGCAATAATTGTTGATTTTTTATCAGGTCTGAGCTTTCGGCTAACATAAGCCATTATCAAAGAATGAACATTTAATGTTCGGTGAACATAGAACATTACTATTAACAGAGTGGAGTTATACAGAGAAAATTAGACAGGTCCATTTTTTATGTCGCACATGGCTGTAAGCCGATATATATATATATATATATATATATATATATATATATATATATATATATAGTAATCATTGTAAACATTATTTTGTTGATACACGTGCTTGACTAAAATTATCTCCCTGTTTATTTACAAAGAGTGAAATTAGCGTCTACTGTGCTAAATTATCGACAGTTTTAGAAAATAAAATAAACCTTTCAGCATATACAGAAATATATACAAACATACATTTATATACATATATGTGTGTGTGTGCACGCGCGTGTATGTGTGTTCGCGCGCGTGTATGTGTGTTTGTTTTACATTAAAAACTGTCAACTTAGTTATTTCTGTTTGATAAAGTTTTTTACATTTACAGTGATCATTAACAAAGAATAGTTTTATTATTATTATTATGTCATTTTTCATCATATTTCGATTTCTGCTTTGGTCTCACTACCAACCAAGTCTGCGGGGAGACCTAAGGCAGGTAGTGGCCTGTTGTTATGACTCCATTTCATGTTTTTCTATCTTCCCAATCATCCCCAGCATTACATAGATAAAGTTTTCCTTAGTGTGTGGGCTGTACTTAATAAGACAATTTTTTGTATATCTCTTAAGCTGGGGTTTCCAGGGATTCTTTCAATGTGTTGTTTTGTTCCATTTTTTATCATTCCAAGTGCACCTACTATCACTGGCACAACTCTTGTTTTCAATTTCCACATTTTTTCCTATTTCAATTTCCAGGTCTTTATATTTTGACAGTTTTTCAAATTCCTTGATTGCTATGTTACAATCCGCTGGACAAGCCATATCAATTAATAGACAAGTTTTCTCCTTCTGGTTTTTAACAATAATGTCTGGCCTGTTTGCTTCAATTTTTCTGTCTGTGTAGATGGTGTAATCCCATAGAATGGTTACATCTTCTATTTCTGTAACCGGTGCTGGGTGATGTTCATACCAGTGTTTGTTTACAGCTTTTCCATAATGTTTGCACATTGCCCAATGTAAATATTGCCCAACTCTATCGTGGCGATTTTTATATTCATTTGGGGCAAGCACAGAACAGCCTGAGATTAGGTGGTCTATTGTTTCTTGGTGTTTATCACAAAACCTGCATTTTGGATCCATATTATTATGCATAATATTTGCCTGAAAGTTTCTAGTGAAAAGACTTTGGTCTTGTGCTGCAAGAATGAAGCCTTCAGTTTCAGACTTTAATCCAGATGCACGTAACCATCGATGAGTATTAACTTTGTCAACATTGGATTTATTGGCACGTTCTGGATATTGGCCATGCAGAGGTTTGTCTTGCCAGCGCTGTTTCATCTGTTCGAGAGCTTTATCTTTGGCTTTCATTTTCATATTTTTGCCGCAATAGTTGGTTCTTGGCTTCTGTCTTGCTTTATTTATTTATTTATTTTGCTTTATTTATTTATTTATTATTATTATTATTATTATTATTATTATTATTATTATTATTGTGCTTGACTCTCTCTTCTTTAGTTCACACGATCAATATGCCTTGCCAATACTACATAAATAATGGACGGTTCCGTTTACATCAAGTGAAAAGGTGTCAAAATACACTACTTGGTTTCAATGAGAAAAGAAAGAAAGAAAGAAAGAAAGAAAGAAAAGCGGAAAGAAAGAAAGAAGGGCAGATATAAGTGGACAGAGAGATTCAGATTAAGCTGATAAAACAGATACTACACTTTGTTCTTAATAGTTATTTGCACAAACGGTACAAAATATTCCACTAGAGCCAAAATGAGAAATAATTACTTGTCTCCACTCAAAGTTGCATAGACCTTGAAAATTAGTCTTCAAAAGATTTATTTTCGCAAATATATATATATACTAGCAGTATAGCCCGGCGTTGCTCGGAGGTGATGAAAGCTTTAAAACTAATCCATGATCCTGGAGCTCAGACTCTTTGGACGTTGGCACGAAACACTAAAAAGCAATAGTTGTTTCCAATTAAAGCGAAACCGTAGACTGAAAGAAAAATGAATGGATGTAAGTCAAATTTTGATTTCCTGGTATCGATATCAAATTTTCTGCACTATTGTAAGAACTGCAACCTTGAAACTTATGAATATCGTTTCTTATGTCTTTGTCTATGAGTGTATCAAATTTGATTAAAATTGGACAACTCCTTCTATAACACAATTTTTTCGATTTTCGACATTTAACTGGGGTACCTCGACACAAAATCTAGCTAAGAACACTCGCAGAAGCTTATAGTACAACTGTGTAAATTTTCAAGAAAATCGGTTCTATAGGTAACGGATACACACACAGACACACACAGAGACAAAGTTTTATATATATATATATATATATATATATATATATATATATATAGAGAGAGAGAGAGAGAGAGAGAGAGAGAGGGTGTCTCCATAAATGTACTGACTCGCGTACGTAAATATGCATCAGATCATTTGTATATTTTTTAATTTTAATTTAACTTTTAATCTTGTTTGAAAGTCAATACACAGCATTTATTGTAATTTAAATAGTGTGCACATTTTTGGGGACACCCAGAATATATATATATATATTTAGGTACCTCCAATTAAATCACTGCTCATTTTCGATACCTCAATTTAAATTTAATTTTTAAAAATAAAAATGTTTTCTTGAAGCTTTAATTTTAGCTTTAATTGAAAGCCAAGAGATTAAATTTACTAATTACAGTAAGCAAAATACCCTGGTTTATTTCAAACCGAAATTATACTGATCTGAATCAAAAATTTAACTGCTGAAAAAATCTTTTTTAAATTTACCGCCATTATTGATTGGTTGATACATTATGTAAACAGTAGCCAAATTTCTGTTTTAAAAATCTTGCAAAAAAAAAAAAATATATATATATATACCTTCTTGACACGTTATTTAAGTCGATTTTTATAATTGAAACTTGCCTTTATCTGATTTCAAACGAGTAGTAAGTGCTTACTGCCTGGAAATTTACGATATAAATCTCTCTTTAGCTACGGTAACCCTCTTTTCTGCATTATCTTAGGTGATAAATGATTTATTGACAAGCAGTAGGTGTCAATGACGCTTGGATAGCGACCGAAAGTGACAAAAATTTCATGTAGCTTAAAACGTAACATTTGGAAATTTAAATTTCTTTTTGTTGTTTTTTAACTAAATAGTAAAATTAAAAATTTAACATAATATTTGCAGCAAGTATATACTATTTTATAGAATTTTAATTTAGATTTATAGCCAGACTATGCTTTCTGAATAAATAAAAATATGCTTTCTGAATAAATAAAAATTGAAATTTCTTTTAAAATAATTTAATAAGAAAGAATTAAATTAAAATAACCGAACTAAGTTATATTATTTTTTTATTTATTAATATTTTTCTGAAATATTAAATTTTTTTATGTTTAAATATTACATATTTTTCTGAAATTATTTATTAATATGCTTTCCGAAAAATTAAAAAAATTAAATTTCTTTTAGAATAATTTAATTTTAATTTTAATAATAATAATTTCAATTTTAATTTAATAAAAAAGAATGAAATTCGAATCAAAGTGTGGTTTGTGTCGTTTTCGATGTAAGGGGAATTCATCCAAACACTTGTTAACTTCTAAAAACAATACGACCTCTACGGAAACTTGTTATGACCCCTATGAAACGCCGTACTTAATAAAAATTACCATATTTACACACAAATTTATTTTTTTTAATTATTTTAAAAATAAAATTGATGAACGATTTTTATTAAACTTTTCAATTTTCGATAGGCAATATAATAATCAATTCTTAAGTAAAAAAGAAATTCAACAACGTTTCTATAAAAGGTTTTTAAAATATTTGTAACACTTTTATGAATTATTATTATAAAAAATAAAAAAATAAAAACAATTATTTCCAAATTTTATTAGTAAACGAAAATTTTTTTTTCTTCAGACTTAATAATTATTATTTATTCCAACAATTAAAAGTTTATCAAATTAAATTATATCAGAGTTTTATTGCATTTTTATCTTACTCTTCGGAGCAGATTTTCGGTCAGGTTGTCCACTTTAAAATAAAAAAAACATAGATGATTTATGCCCCAATGAGTCCTGCATTTAACTAATAAATAGTCTTTTACAGCTAATTAAAATTTATTAAAATTTCATGGATTTACGTAGAGGTGGGTAACAATTAAAAAAAAATATTTTCACCAAGATATTTAAAAAATAATAATTTCAAACATAATTTCATTCATTTGTGAATGAGTACTGAAAGTTTCATTCAAATATGACTATTATTTGATTTTTGCGAGAATTTCCAATTTAATGTGTGTCACCGGGAAAAAAAGGTGGGTTGTGTCATCATTACGTTACCCATTGTAAAACAATCGTAAACTTTTTTTTAGCCGCTAACTCAAATAAAAAAAACATTTTCTATAAAAATTTCGAAAATGTTAGCAGGGATTAAATTTTTTTTTTAAATAATTAAAAATTGCTTTGATTTTTCCTCTTAATAATAATATAAATATTTTGATGGAAAAAGTTTGTTTTATTAAGTTTATGAACTTTTTTATTCATACTATGCTGTTTCATGCTGTTTTTTAGCGATTAATTGGAGGTGGTGTGTGTGTGTGTGTGTGTGTGTGTGTGTGTGTGTGTGAGAGAGAGAGAGAGAGAGAGAGAGAGAGACAGAGAGAGAGAGAGAGTGTGTGTGTGTGTGTGTGTGTGTGTGTGTGTGTGTGTATGTGTGTTGATGTCCTTCCTGACAGACTTACTTACGTCACTTTTGCGATGAAATTTGCTGGTCCGCCGCCAGGCTGGAGCCGTACATGAGAGTGCACGAAGAGAAAAGTCACTTTGAAAAGTTTCCAAAAGATTTTCATGTATCACATGCGTAAAAAGCTACGCAAAAGCGAGGCTGAGTTTTGAGGTCATCGGCGGGCCCATGACTGCTCAGCTTAGAGGAAAGATGGCTTTCTTTTGAAAAGAAGTAGCAGTAGCTATCATATATAACTTTTCTTTCTGATAGCAGAGTGCAAATCAAAAAAAAAAAAAATGATGAGATCTGTTGACAACGTTGTTTCTACTGCATTGCTTAGGGAATATTTGTTGTAATCAATGTCATTGTCCTCTGGCCTCACACAGAGATCTGCCCTATGGGAAAACAACTTATCGCAAATGACCGAAGCGAGGCAACGCTAATACAAAAGAGAAATGTTTATTTCGCGTGCGACGACAGCAAAAATATAAAATAAAATAAAAAATGGTGTCATGTTCGTCACTTGTTACGATTTAGTTTCAGTCAGTCGGCAAAAAACAAATTTAAATAAATAAAAATAAATAAATAGATCGGATTTGCGAAGAAAGGACGGTTGTCTTTGTACTGCCTTTTCAGCAACTATAAACAAAAGATAGTTGGGTGCACGTGACAGGCAAGAACAAAAAAAAATAACAAGGCAGCAGTGAAGGCCAGTGGACTAATGATTTTATTGTAATTCTCTGTACACCAAAAGAGAGAGAATAATAAAAATAAAATAGAAATATAAAAACTAAAACTAAAATACAATCCAACTTTTTTTTCAGAGTCCACAAATTATTTGCTTCTACTATGTCTATGTGTCGTTCCAAGGAATAGTCTTTATGCACCACTGCCTATATGCGATGTTCATGTCACTAACGTGTGGAAGAGAAAAAGAGAGAGAGGGAGGATTTTTCCGCGTCTTTCACTTCACGCGTTTTTTGTCTGCCTGACTGCCTCTGTCGACGTCACGAGTCTCTTCTCTTCTTCTTCTTCTTGTATGTGCCCTGTCCCTTCAGGACGTAGGCAATCATGGCTCTCCACGTCTCCCTATCCCTTGTGGCTCTTAGTATGTTTGCTCCTGTTGCTCCTGGCAACCCCCGTTCCGTCATCCACCTGATCAGTCCCTGCAAATATGTTATCCGCTGCCTTCCTCTGTCTCTCCTTCCTTCTATCTGTCCAGTCAGTATCAGGTTCTCCAGGATCTCCTTCCTCATTGCATGTCCCAGGAACTTCAGTTGTCTCTTCCTGATGCTCAGCATCAATTTCCTTTTTGTTGCCATTCTTTCTAACACCTCGTCGTTGCTTGTATGCTCAGTCCACGATATCCGTAGCATCCTTCTGTAGAACCACATTTCGGCCGCTTCCAGTTTTGTCCTCATTTTCGATGATATTGTCCAGCATTCACAGCCGTATTGAAGAACTGACATCACGTAGCAGTCTAGCACTCTTTTCTTCGTTTCTATGGAGATTTTCCTGTATGTTAGTATTTTGCTCATCTTCTGGAACGCGTCTTTTGCCATGCCAATTCGCCTTCGGATCTCCGTACGATTTTCAAAAACGTTGTGTTTTTGTTGAAATCGTTTTAATCTGGCGCGGGGCGCGGGAGACGTTGGACTGCCTTCCCATTAAAATATAACGTCAACTTCATTTATCTGCTTCGGCTCAATTGGCCATATTTTCCGCCATACCGGCTTCACTTCGTTGACTTTACAAATTCACCTGTCAACCTTAATTGCAATTACATCCTTCGTGGGTGATCTTTTCAAAAGTCTACAGATGATTTTATCATTCGTCGATCGTTTCCTCTTTTTCTTTCACCGAGAGAGCGAAGGGGAGAGCAACAGAAAGAAAGAATCAGGATTCTTTCCTCTCGCAGGATCAGCTGGACATTGTCAAATTATTATCATATCTACATGTCATCCAACAAATGCCTTGTCTTTCGCCTGTCTACTTCTTTCGGTCACCCCATCGTTTATATATATATATATATATATATATATATATAGTCATCCGCAGACAGATCTGTTTCGCTGTATCACAGCTCATCAGTACGGTTAGACTCCGATTGCTTTTTAACCCAGGATTGAAACCAGATCCGAATTGGCGCCAGTCGGCGATTCTACCTCTGGGCTATGGGCGTTCGGTAGAAGAAGGCAGGCTTTTTAGCGTGTATATTATCACTATACGCACCCAATAACCAGAGTGATCTAATTAATTTTACTGAATGAGCGATGCGTACCTGCCAGAGTAGCTACTGTTTTTCAATGTTTACCATTCTTCCAGAGTGCTCAATCAAGGTGTGAGAGCGTATATATATATCATCCCCTCCTAAGAAAAGAAAATCTGATTTTTCTGGAAACCAGATTTTCTTTTCTTAGGAGGGGATGATATATACACACATATATATACACACAGAGATATACATATATACACACAGAGATATTTTCCAAATATCTATTCCTGGGTTCAAATCGAGGGTCCGTCTATATCCGTTTAACATGCGTGCATAAGGAATACTTATAATGTTACATTTTCTGTTGTCCTATTTCCTGTTCTTTATTGTTCTCTCTTCTTAAGAGAATAACTTCTGAAGTCTTGATGCCTTTATTAGCTTGCTCGGGGTGAAATGATTAAAAAAGGTTATACTTTCGACCATGTGCCACCACAAAACTAAGCTTAATAAATCGCTTGGCCACATCAACGTGGTATAATGCTTAACAAGCTTGTCGCTTTAGATCAGTTACGACTGAATAGTAAGTTGCTTATTCAGTCTAACTGATTTAATGAGACAAGTTAACCATTACAACACGCTGATGTGTCCAAGCGATTTACTAATCCTTAAGTCGTGGCACATGGCCGAAGTGTAACTGTTTTTAAGCATTTCACCCCAAGCAAGGTGATAAAGACACCAAGACTTCAGAAAGGCGCGTTACCCTAATGACGGAACCTTGCATACATACACACAATTAATTTTTTTTAAATGTCATGTCCCTATCATGAAGTAAGCCATCATAACTTTCCACAGATAGTTTTTAAGCATTTCACCCCAAGCAAGGTGATAAAGACACTAAGACTTCAGAAAGGCGCGTTACCCTAATGACGGAGCCTTGCATACATACACACAATTAAATTTTTTTAAATGTCATGTCCCTATCATGAAGTAAGCCATCATAACTTTCCACAGATAGTTTTTAAGCATTTCACCCCAAGCAAGGTGATAAAGACACCAAGACTTCAGAAAGGCGCGTTACCCTAATGACGGAGCCTTGCATACATACACAAAATTAAATTTTTTGAAATGTCATGTCCCTATCATGAAGTAAGCCATCATAACTTTCCACAGATAGTTTTTAAGTATTTCACCCCAAGCAAGGTGATAAAGACACCAAGACTTCAGAAAGGCGCGTTACCCTAATGACGGAGCCTTGCATACATACACACAATTAAATTTTTTTAAATGTCATGTCCCTATCATGAAGTAAGCCATCATAACTTTCCACAGATAGTTTTTAAGCATTTCACCCCAAGCAAGGTGATAAAGATACCAAGACTTCAGAAAGGCGCGTTACCCTAATGACGGAGCCTTGCATACATACACACAATTAAATTTTTTGAAATGTCATGTCCCTATCATGAAGTAAGCCATCATAACTTTCCACAGATAGTTTTTAAGCATTTCACCCCAAGCAAGGTGATAAAGACACCAAGACTTCAGAAAGGCGCGTTACCCTAATGACGGAGCCTTGCATACATACACACAATTAAATTTTTTTAAATGTCATGTCCCTATCATGAAGTAAGCCATCATAACTTTCCACAGATAGTTTTTAAGCATTTCACCCCAAGCAAGGTGATAAAGACACCAAGACTTCAGAAAGGCGCGTTACCCTAATGACGGAGCCTTGCATACATACACACAATTAAATTTTTTTAAATGTCATGTCCCTATCATGAAGTAAGCCATCATAACTTTCCACAGATAGTTTTTTTTATTATAGTCTGAGGATGGAACTTACTATTGTAAGTCAAAGTCTGAGGATCGAACTCACTCAGATTATAATGAAAAACTGTGGAGAGTTATGATCGCCTACTTCATGAAGGGACATGACATTTAAAAGATTGCAATTATGAGTTTGTATGCAAGGCTCCGTCATTAGGGTAATGCGCCAATTTAAATATGCGAGCGTTTACGCAAGTTCCTGTAACTGGGAGTGCATGTGTGTTCATTTGTAATGTTGGGTGTGCAATGTACTTTGTGTTTATGTTCGCACTGTTTAAGCGCATCTTTTAATGGATGTAAACTTAGAATAACATCTGTCTGTCTGTATCAAGTGCATGACAAAGCCGTTTCTCATATTGCTGTCAAATGTCTACGACACCAAGTCAGGTTTGATTTGCTGACGCATCGCTCGGTCTGTGTTAGAACTTCATTTCTTTCTCAACCGGAAAGCACTCAGCTTACGCGGGGTCACTGTGCCACTCGTTTTACTTAACTCCCCAATTTAGTAGCATTATTATTAATTCACAGATAAATAGCCATTCTAATTCAGGATGCGCGTGTAAAGTAGCAGATACCGGAGCGGAAAGGGTTATTGGTGACTCAGGTTCAAATTTCAGCTGGGACGATTGCGTTCGCTTTAACGCAAATACCTGTAAGAAAAGAATCCATCTCTTCAGGTTTTGATTTGCAACCAGTCTAGAAGAAGGATAACCCTGAAATTAAAACCAATTCGCTGTTTTCTACGGAAACCATATCATGAATACAATATTCCTCTTCTATGAACAATCTGTTGAGGATTAATGAGGTCAGTACGTGCAAAGGAGCCATTAATCATGTCAAAACATTAGTAAATCATTTTACTGAATTAGAATGGCTATTTATCTGTGAATTAATAATCATGCTACTAAATTGGGGAGTTAAGTAGAACGAGTGGCACAGTGACCCCGCGTTTCAATATAGAAACTTCAAAAAAAATTTTACTATATGTTAATTACGGTTTGACAATAACGCCACAGAGAAAATATAAGAGACTGAGATTGGGGTTTTATCGACGAATGTTCATGTCTATCAAAAGATTAAAGTGTGAGTTAGAAATGCAAAGATCAAGCAGTAACAAAACTATCTGATTATTATATAGAATGGCCATTGAAAACGTGAAGAGTTCGAAAAAGTCATGACTTGTTTGCTTTCAGTCTTTTTTATTTTATTTTATTTATTTATTTATTATATTTTTGCAGGATATAAAGCCTCCCTTGGGGATTAAAATGGCTACACACGATGACGAAAACTCATTGTGTTTTTCTATTCCTCTAAAAGATCAATTATTTAAACTCCAAAAAAATACCGGCAACATTTTAACATATCTCCTAGCGATAACATGATTCGAAACCTAATCGCCAATTTTGAAAAGCTTGGTTCAGTCGGCGAACTTCAGAGAAGAGGTCCTAATTGCACTGTGCCCACTGACGCAGCGGTGGAAGCTGTACAGTAGAGTGTCCTTGAAGACTGATCAGCTTCTACCCGTTATCGCTGTGCTGAACTAGGCATCAACAGATCATCGCTCCTGAAGATTCAAAAAATCGATTTAAAAATGTTTCCATACAATATTCAAATGATCCAAACTTTACTAACCCAAGCTACTCATCGGCAGTGCTTTATATTATACAGAACTGATCATCTTCTACCCGTCGTCGCTATGCCCAACTAGGCATCAACAGATCATCGTTTCAGAAGATTCTGAAACTGGATTTAAAAATGTTTTCATACAATATTCAAATGGTCCAAACTTTACTAACCAAAGCTACTCATCAACAGTGCTTTATATCATTCAGTCTTTCAGTGGCCACCCTGTAGTAACAGTTCACAGAATGTGTAACAAAGAAATTTGAAGGTGCATAATAATGATAAAATTTCCTCATACACGAAGGAAAATGTTTCGAGCTACCATTTAATGTCAGTATCGTATATGTTAATTAAGGTTTGAAAATAACGCCACAGAGAAAATATAAGAGACTGAGATTGGGGTTTTATCGACGAATTTTCGGAATGCTATGTGCAGAATATATTAGAGACAAAGATGTTTTTCAATATAAAAACTTCAAAAACATTTTTACTAACAATTAGAAAGAGATGAATTTTAGATGCAACGAAGGAAAAGAGGACTACTGGATAATTTAACACGCACACAGAGAATGTATGGTGATTTTCTAAGCGTAACTCAGATATGGCACAAAGTTGCAAGTATGGGACACCTAGAGAAGATCTAGAAAGACCAGCTTGCTAACATTTAAACCATGTCGAATTTCCTTAAGGATTTACTAAGTTTAACTTAGTTGCGGTACATGGCCGAAAGTATGGAACAATTTATGGTGCCCTCCTACGAGGAATGGACTCTTACTCTTGTTATATCTAATTGCCTGCGTGACTTCTGAGAGCAGTTAACTGCCTTGCGTATTGTCGAACGCTTTAACTTTGAGCTGAGAGTAATAACCCATTCAAGCCTCCGCCAAAGTCTCGTCTGGGGAAAATCAGACATCAATTTTTACCCGGGCTATATGGCTCGGATTACCCACGTTAAAAGGGCCTTGTGCCACATTTTGTCTAATTGGGAAGGAAATTAGATACCGTAGTTAACAGGATCAGTTATCAGCAGTTAACGAGAGCAGTTAATAGCAGTTGACGACAACTACTAGTCAGGCAATAAACAGCGTAATAATACCTTTGAAATTACTTATTTCTATATTACTTATTAGTAACAATTCTTTTGAATATCTTGTTTCTTGTTATACTAATACACTGTTTTGAACCTACCTCCTGTGTTCCGTGTCTTACTTCCGGCCAAAACGTTCACTACAACTCCACAACAAATCGGCGACGAAGATCCACAACAGAACACCCAGTGAGGATCGAACTCACTACTCAATCATAATTGATCTGGCCAGCTAAGGTGGACCTTGGAATAACAGCAATTAAGAGCTGGTTCAACGCTCTTCACAACCTCCAGTTATCCGATCAGAGGCCTTACTACTAGATGTAGTTTATCGTCATACCCAGGACTAAAACTCCTTGGAATTGATCGCTCGCCCGGTAAAGAAAGACATGAGTGACAGGTGTAACCGGATCACAAGTGTTACCATCCCGGGTCAAGATGGACCTTGGAACAATAGCAATTAAAATTTGGTTCCACGCTCTTCAAAATCTCCAATCTCCCAATCAGAAGCCTTGCTGCTGCTGTAGCTTATGATCTTATCCATGACGGAACCGCAACATGTTGATAGAGGTCGTAAGGTTATGATGTTTTTAATCATTGTAAGATTTTTAAGGTATATTCTACATTAATCCGGCAAATACCAAATTATAGTATGGCCGATATGAGCCTATACAGCAAACCACAAATGTGTTCTTTTGTTGTTAGATGACAATAGTAACGTTTAGTTTAATCTATCTTCATTCGAAAAGAAAATATCTTTTTTATAATCATATCGCCCCAAGCAAGGCGGTTTATTGCCACTGGTGCGCAGGGGGTTACATATGAGGAAAGTTATGAGAAAGAGTGACAGGTTATAGGGGGTCTTAGGAAGTGGGTAAGTGAAGGATGAGAATACTGATGAGAGTGGAGTGGACGGAGAAATGAGCATGAAAGAGAGGATGCAAGTCAGTGAGATAGATGACTATTGACTTTACATTTAAATTCTTGTAGATTGTAGCTGTCGAGGAAGCAAGTAAATGATAGGGAATTCCACAGGCAGGAAGTGCGAGAAAAGAAACTGTTGGAGTAGAATTTACGTTTATATTGTGGAACCTAGTTGCTAATCTTGTGGCTCGAGTAAGTTCATACATATGGAGTACCAGAGAGCTAAGTTCATCGGAGCAGAAGCCGTGAAAGTATTTGTAAAAGAGGCACAAGGACGCTACATTTCGCCGGTGAGAAAGTGACTGCATCTGAGCTGTCAAGTCGAGATCGACCACATTACAGATTCTCCGTTGGTTTTTGTCAAGAATCCCAAGGTGTATAGCAAAGGCACCCGACCAAATATGGTAACGGATAGATTTATATATGTGCAGGATGGTTTCAGACGGGAAAAACTTCCTGGTCCTACACAGAGAACCGACCTTCTTAACAGCGGATTTAGCTATGGATTCTTCGATATAGTCATTCCACTTGAGGTCTGTTGCAAGAGTTAACTTAAAAAGGCACAGTTTTTTGCTTTCAGGGAGACTAGCTTGATCCATGCTAAGGGGGGGGTGAGCGATATCTACCATTCGTCCACGCTTTGAATATTTCTGCCACATATGGTCTCTCGCACCTGCTATATACTTAGAGATCCTAGATAAAATCCAAAGAAGAATCTGCAATGTTATTGATCCTGACCTGGCATCTCGACTGTAGCTACTTTGCCACCGCCGTAATGTAGCTTCTATATGTCTTTTCTATAAATACTTTCATAGTAATTGTTCTGATGAACTATCCTCTATGCTATCTAGACTTTATGAATTTAGTACAGTACTGGGGATGTGCGTTATGGTGCAGTGAATATCAGTTTGGAACAAGAAATCGGAGAGCCGAGTTCGAATTCCAGTTGAATTCGTTGCATTCACTTACGCGCCACTACCCTCGGGAAAAATATTAATCTGTCTCTTCCCTCCATCTATGGGTCAAATAACAGAACAGATTGCCTTGGTTGGCAATCAGTCTGCCGCAGAAAGTAATGGCAACCTACTGCGGGAAAATCTTCTGCCCAGTCGTGTATCACCCAAGTGTGTATCACGTATGGTAATGAACTGATTGACTGATTAGATTTGCAGCAAGGTCTCATTTTACAGTTGAAACGGCTAGATGCAGTCATAAATTTTATGCTAAGTTTTTTTTATTTTTTCTCAGACTTCTAGTTTGAAAATCTCTCTACTGACTTCTTAATTTCCCGTTAACTTTGATCTTCAAAAATTTAAAAGCAACGTTAACCGTTATTTTCCGTCTTCTTAATTCCTGTTAGTTTATTGTTCTAGCTGTTTAATAATGTTTTTTTTTTCCATTTCTCATTCAATAAGAGTCTTTTAACATCCTTTCTTGTCCCTAATCAGTCATCCATTTATATAAACTTATTAAGTAAGTCACTCGCTGTTTCCTTCTAACTCTCCTTTCCTCAATACGTCTAATGAGTATTAAGTTTTCCAGGCCGCCTTTCTTCATTGTGTGTCCCAGAAATAAACATTAAAAAGAAGTAGTTTGTTAAGAAAAGTTATTTCTTTTTTGTTTTTTACCATTACATCATATATTATTATTATCATTTAGGTTCCAGGTCTCTTTAGGACGTGGGTGATTGTGGCTCTCCGTCTATTGTGGCTCTAAGTAACGTTTGACTCTTCAGCATCTCTCCTTACTTCTACTCTGCCATACATTTACACAAACTCAATGTTACTTGCTGATTACCTCTACTCTTCCTTCTCTCAACTCGTCTGGGGATTTTAATTTTCCCAAGCCGACTATCCTCATAATGCATAAACGGATGTTCATTCGAAGATGCACTGTGCATTTAGAGAATATTGGGCTTCAAACTCACACCTGGCCTCAGGTAGAACTCATATTTAAGATCCATCGCTAAAGATACAGGTTAAATGAGCGGTTCCCTGTAACGCTTCAACAAGTACCTGACTCCTCGTGCTACCCTCTACCTTTATAAAAACATGACCAGTCCCCACTTTCAAGTCTTGATAGACCCCAAAAGCGTTTATGTGTGCATGTGAGAGACGACTTATTTTCCACCCTCCAATCTCTCTCTCTCTCTCTCTCACACACACACACACACACACACACACACACACACACACACACACGCACGCACACACACACACACACACACACACAGAGAGGCGGGATATGGCAAGCTTTTCACTGTTTCATCCCTAATTCCATGGAACGTGCTTGGACGAACTACATTCCTTGGTTGTGCCAGGTTTAACCTTCACGGCTAGGGAACGCCATGCCACTTACATAGTAGCAAACCATGCATATTTCCTCCGTATTCCATCAGCGAGAAGTGAGTTCCACTGGAACAGCTTCTTCCATCGAACCGCTGCTCTGTGGAACAGATTCGCAAGAAGACGTGTTTCCAGATCACTACAATCTTAACCTCTTCTTGTCCACAGTTAACCGTTATCTTTCCCTCTTGTCTTCATAAACTAGCCCTTAACGTAACCCTCTATCTCGAGTGGCGCCAGGGCCTTGTAGAAGGCGAGCCTTACTGTAAAAAAAAAGTAAATTAAAGAGATGCAGTTTATTAAGGAAAGTGACTTTGAAAAAATAACCTGGTTGACATTTTCTTCACTTTATTTTCATCCTCTTTTCTTTCTGTCTACACACACCGCCGATACCCATGCATAAATGTCGACTCGTCATTGTGTGATGTTGCAAATCTTCCTTGTGTACAAACCTTGACATATATCCAGCTGGCTAAGCAGATTTTCGTCACTCATCCTATGTATTTTATTTTATTTTTTGTTCCATGCAAATAAGGAACCCTATAAACTGAGCTGCATTCACGTAACTAGTTACTCGACTCTCTGACCTACGCATGCGCAAATTCTCGTTTGACGTCATCAAGACAAGTTAAACGTGCCTTTGGTTAGAAAAAGCCATTAATATTTTGACATACGTTTCGTATTTGTTTTTCTCTGTTTTTGCATTGTTAATCATTTCTACGCGTATTCTATTACAAATCTTTTTTTTCTCTCTTTCGTTTTTATTTCTATCATTTAGATTTTTTTTAATCACAAAAGCTTTCTTTTTCATGTTTCCTTTTTTTTAAAATTTTCATTTGTTTTTGTTGATTTTACACATGCCTTAATGTTAATTACAAGCTCCTAAAATTCTTCCGTTTCTCTTTCTATTGTAGCATATTTGTATTCTTGAAATTACGCTTTCTATTCTTTTCACTGTATAAAAAAAAGTAACTGCTGTTCTGTATTGCAGTCTGAATTTATTTACGATGCTGTGAAAGAAAGACATTGAAGAAACCGAACAAATAAAACTGTCTTATTATGATTTGAGTTACTGCCTCCAACCACGTGAGTTTTAGCATTCCGGACACCGGAAAAGAAGAAAAAGAAAGGCGAACCATCTTGCCAGATATCAGCAAAAGAGATAACCCAAGATTTCGGCTACATATTCAGTCAGTCTAGTTTAGTGCAATACGTGATACTCCCTTGGGTGATCATGTCTCGAAAGAGACATTACTGACTGGGCAGAAGATTTTCCCGAAGTATTTTGCAATTACTTTCTGTGGTAGACTGGTTGCTAACCTAGGCTATAGAATCCAGTCTGTCCTGTTATTTAACCCATAACTGGAGGAAAGAGGTGGATTAATACCTTTCCCCAAGGGTATTTGCGCGTAAGTAAATGCAACGAATTCAACTTGAATTCGAACTCAGCTCTCCGATTTCTCGTTCCGTGTTGATATCCACTGCACCACAATGCACATCCAAAACATTAAATTATCCTTGTCTTCAATATTTAACGAAAGATATATATATAGTCATCAACTATAGAAGGTTATCCCGCGGTAGGCTGCCATTGCTTCCTGCGGTAGACTGGTTGCGAACCAAGGCTATAGAACCCAATCTGTCTTATTATTTAACCAATAACTGGAGGGAAGAGACGGATTAATATCTTTCTCAAGGGTATTTGTGCGTAAGTGAATGCAAGGAATCCAACTGGAATTCGAACTCGGCTCCCCGATTTGTCGTTCCGAGTCGATATCCACTGCACCACAACGTACATTCTCAGCTGCATATTAGTACTGTCAAAATCAAGCAGCTACGGAAATTTAAATATCTGGGTACTGTACTAACAGACAACCAAAATGTGACGCATGAATCCGAATATGTAAAATTGTCTTCCAGAAACTAAGCAAACAATAAAGACATAAAAACATTTTGTTAGAAATAAACTATTATGTAATGAGACAATTCTGAGAGAACTGGAAGTACTGCAAGTATTAGCCAGTCGCGGCCACGATCTTAACAATATAAGCTACGCAGATGACACAGTGCTGATAGCAGACATGGAAAGGAAACTACAAAACTTTCTATGTTTTGAATATAGCGAAAGACAGCTAGAAAAAATGACTAAACATAAACTACAAGAAAGCTTAATGCTGGATCATCAGTAAAAAAGAGGACCCAAAAATGTGGGGATATTAAAATTAAGTAAAGAATTTGAAATACCTTGGAAGTGTTCTAACAGAGTATATTAAGTACGACACTGATATCCGAAGGCGAATTGATATGGCTGAGTATACATTGCATTCACTTACGCACAAATACTCTTAGGAAAGGTATTAATCCGTCTCTTCCCTACCGCAGAATGCAAAGGCAAACTACTTCAGGATAATCTTCTACCTAGTCAGTCATGTGTCTTTCGAGACATGATCGCCTAAAGCGTGTATCACGTATGGCACTTATCTAACTAACTAACTAAGGATACATTCCAGAAGCTGAAGCCATCTTCTTGACGGCTTCAATGACTCTTCTGGTACGAACTAAATGATTTCTTCTTGGAATTGGATTAGGATTTTGCGAGGAAGGTAACTGAAGAAAGTGGAAAGATAGTTCTACATATACACTACAAGAAAACTGAATGCATGGTCAGCAATAAAAAGAAGAGCCAAATATGCCAACTACAAATCAAGTTAGTACAGAATTTGAAATGCCAGGAAAGAGTTAAAACATAAGACAGAAAGTGCGACATTGAGATCTGAAGGTGAATTGGTATGGCCAAGGATACATTTAAGAAGCTAAGTAGAATATTGAGAGACAGGAAAATTTCACTGGAAACAAAGAAGAGGGTACTAGATTGTCTGTTCTTCAATATGGTTGTGAATACTGGACAATCTCGTCAAAGATGAAGGAAAGACGCTAAGCAACAGAAATGTAGTTCTACAGAAGGATGCTAAGGATACCATGGACCAAACATAAGCAACAACAAGATTTTGGAGAGAATGGGAACGAATAGAAAACTTATACTTACCAACAGGAAGACACAGCTAAAGTTTCTGGGAACGTAATGAGGAAGGACGGCTTGGGGAATCTGAAACTCACAGGGCAGACAGAAGAAACGAGGGACAGGGGGAAACAGCGTGTGTCATATTTGATGGGCTTTAGCAAATGGATAGCAGAACAGGGTTTTGGAGAAATAACAAGACAAAAAGTGTAAAGAGCTTCAAGGGACAAACAGATGTGGAAGGCCATGATCGCCTACGCCCTGAAAGAACATGGCACATAAAAGAAGCAGTAGCAGTGACTGTAGAATAGTCTTTTGGCAGAAGAAACACTTGAAATGATACAGATGCTGTTCTATCGGTGGACACTGCGAATAATATGGGCTGAACATGTGAAAAACGAGTAAGTTTTAAAGAAAATAGAAACCACAGGGTCATTTATCATTGCAATCAGAAAGAGATGATTGAAATTTCTAGGACACATAATGAAGACATAGGACCCAGAAAAGTTAAACCCGACAGGAGATATTGAAAGGAAGAGAAGCAAGGAGAGGCAGCGGGTAAACTACTTAATGACTTTGAGTGAATGAATAGCAGAGCATAGAGGACGAGTAGTAGTAAAAGTTTAAAAGTTACTGAGAACACTAGAAAGAAAATCGTGGAGAACCATAATCGCCCAAATCACGAAGTGACTAAATAAAAGTAGAATATCAACCGAAGATCCATGTCTGTCTGTTAAGTGCCATACGTGACACACGCTTCCGCGATCATATCTCAAAATAGACATGACTGACTGGGCAGAAGATTTTCCCGAACTAGATTGCGATTGCTTTCTGCGGTAGACTGTTTGCCAACCAAGGCTATAGAACCTAATCTCTCCTGCAATTTAACCCATAGCCGGGAAAAGAAGAGACGGTTTAATACCTCTCCCAAGGGCATTTGCACCTAGGTGAATGCAATGAACTCAACTGGAATTCGAACTCGGCTTTCCGATTTCTCATTCTGAGCCGTTATCCACTGCACCACAACGCACATCCGAAGGCACTATACTGAAAAACTTCGCTTCCTGTCTTTATTTGTTTTTCATTCGTCTTCTATGTGACCGTGTCCTTTCAAGACGTTGGTAATCATGGCTCTCCACACTTTCCTCTTCTTTGTAGCTCTCAATACTTTTTCTTTTTCTTAACTCTCCTTAACCTCGTCGCGTCAGCAATTTACCCAAGCTCGCTAAGTAGGTTATGTATTGTTTTCATCTGCCCCTTCTATTCTTCAATCTGGCCTATGAGTATCAAATTTTCCAAGCTCTTTTTCCTCATTACGTGTGCTAGAAATTTTTACAATCCCTCCCTGATGTTAAGTATAAGTGTCCGTTTTGTTTCCATTTTCTCTAAAACTTTGTTCGGTTCATGGCATTCTCAGTATACCTTCCGTATAACTAAATTTCTCTTGCTTCAAGTCGATTCTTTAACTGTCAAGAGATTTTCCATCATTCACTGTCATTTAGAAGTGATATTATGTAACAGTTCAGTAATCTTCTTTGTTTTTACGATGTTTTCCTGTTTCTTAATACTTTGTTTAGTTTTTGGAAAGCAACTTTCGTTATCCCAATGTAGCGTCGGATTTCAATGTCACCCTTTCCGTCCTCTGCTGAAACCCTTCCAAGATATCTAAATTGTAGTTCTTTGATTTTGGAATCTCCAATTTGTAACTTGCATATTGGACTGTTTCGCGATTCTGAGGAGCGTGGAATTGTTGTTGTTCTCAGTTCCACTCTGATCTAGCCCTTAGGGTACCAGGTAGGGGTCAACAATTAACCACCAAGCAAAAAGGAAACACTATGAAAGTATAAAAATACATTTTTATGTCTAGCAATACATGGTAAAATTACCAACAACAACTATCTATAGTAAAAATACCAGCATTACTTCTTTATATAGGAAAATTACCCACAAGACATATCTATGGCAAAAATGCCAGAAATACATATTTATATGGTAAAATTACCAACAACAACTATCTATAGTAAAAATACCAGAATACTTATTTATATAGTAAAATTACCCACAAGACCCATCTCTGGCAAAAATGCCAGCAATACACATTATTATGGTAAAATTACCAACAACAACTATCTATAGTAAAAATACCAGCAATACTTATTTATATAGTAAAATTACCCACAAGACCTATCTATGGCAGAAATACCAGCAATACTTATTTATACAGTAAAATGACCCACAAGACCTCTCTATGGAATAAAATGCCAGCAATACTTCTTTATATAGTAAAATTAGCCACAAGACCTATCTATGGCAAAAATACCAGCAATACTTATTTATATAGTAGAATCACCCACCAGACCTAACTATGGCAAAAATGCCAGCAATACCTATTTATATAGGAAAATTAACCACAAGACCTATCCATGGCAAAAATGCAAGCAACACATATTTATATGGTATAATTACCAACAACAACTATCTATGGTAAAAACGCCAGCAATACATATTGATATAGTAAAAGACCTATCTATGGCAAAAATGCCTGCAATACATATTTATATGGTAAAATTACCAACAACAACTATCTATAGTAAAAATACCAGCAATACTTATTTCTATAGTAAAATTACCGACAAAAACTATCTATAGTAAAAATACCAGCAATAATTCTATATATCGTAAAATTACCCACAAGACCCATCTCTGGCAAAAATGTCAGCAATACATATTTTGATGGTAAAATTGCCCACAAGACCTATCTATAGTAAAAATACCAGCAATATTTATTTATATAGTAAAATTACCCACAAGACCTATCTATGGCAAAAATGCCAGCAATACATATTTATATTGTAAAATAACCAACAGCAACTATCTTTAGTAAGCTTACGAGCAATATTTATTTGTATAGTAAAATTACGCACAAGACCTATCTCTGTCAAAAATGCTACCAATACATATTTATATGGTAAAATTACCAACAACAACTATCTATAGTAAAAATACCAGCAATACTTATTTATATAGTAAAATTACCCACAAGACATATCTACGGCAAAAATACAAGCAATACTTATTTATATAGAAAAATTACCCACAAGACCTATCTATGGCAAAGGATCCAGCAATACATATTTATATGGTAAAATTACCAACAACTACTATCTATAGTAAAAACACCAGCAATACTTATTTATACAGTAAAATTACGCACATGACCAATCTATAGTAAAAATGCCAGCAATATTTATTTATATAGCAAAATTACCCACAAGACCTATCTATGGCAAATATGCCAGCAATACATATTTATATGGCAAAATTACCCACAAGACCTATCTATGGCAAAAATGCCAGCAATACCTATTTATATAGTAAAATTACCCACAAGACATATCTATGGCAAATATGCCAGCAATACATATTTATATGGTAAAATTACCAACAACAACTATTTTTACTAAAAATACAAGCAATATTTGTTTATATTATAAAATTACCCACAAGACCCATCTCTGGCAAAAATTCCAGCAATACACATTTATATTGTAAAATTACCAACATCAACTCTCTATAGTAAGCGTACGATCAATATTATTCCTATAGTAAAATTACGCACAAGACCTATCTATGGCAAAAATGCTAGCAATATATATTTATATGGTAAAATTACCAACAACAACTATCTACAGTAAAAATATCAGCAATATTTATTCATATAGTAAAATTACCCACAAGACCTATCTATAGTAAAAATACCAGCAATAATTATTTATATAGTAAAATTACCCACAAGACCTATATATGGCAACAGTGCCAGCAAAACATATTTATATGGTAAAATTACCAACAACTAATATCTATAGTAAAAATGCCAGCAATACTTATTCATATAGTAAAATTACCCACAAGTCCTATCGATGGCAAAAATTACAGCAATGCATATTTATAGGGTAAAATTACCAACAACAACTACCTTTAGTAAAAATGCCAGCTATACTTATCTATATAATCAAATTACCACAAGACCTACCTATGGCAAATATGCCAGCAATACATATTTATATAGTAAAATGACCACCAACAAATACCTATAGTAAAAATGCCAGCAATACCTATTTATATAGTAAAATTACCCACAAGACATGTCTATGTCAAAAATGCCAGCAATACATATTTATATGGTAAAATTACCAACAACTACTAGCTATAGTAAAAATGCCAGCAATATTTATTCATATAGTAAAATTACCCACAAGTCCTATCTATGGCAAAAATTCCAGCAATATATATTTATATGGTAAAATTACCCACAAGACCTATCTATGGCAAAAATGCCAGCAATACATATTGATATAGTAAAATTACCAACAACAACTATCTATAGTAGAAATGCCATCAATACTTATTTATATAGTAAAATGACCCACAGGACCTATCTATGGCAAAAATACCAGCAATGCATATTTATATTGTAAAATAACCAACAGCAACTATCTTTAGTAAGCTTCATATAGTAAAATTACCCACAAGTCCTATCTATGGCAAAAATTCCAGCAATATATATTTATATGGTAAAATTACCCACAAGACCTACCTATGGCAAATATGCCAGCAATATATATTTATATAGTAAAATTACAACCAACAACTACCTATAGTAAAAATGCCAGCAATACCTATTTATATAGTAAAATTACCCACAAGACATATCTATGGCAAAAATGCCAGCAACACATATTTATATGGTATAATTACCAACAACAACTATCTATGGTAAAAACGCCAGCAATACATATTGATATAGTAAAAGACCTATCTATGGCAAAAATGCCTGCAATACATATTTATATGGTAAAATTACCAACAACAACTATCTATAGTAAAAATACCAGCAATACTTATTTATATAATAAAATTACACACAAGACCTATCTATGGAAAAAATTCCAGCAATACATATTTATATAGTAAAATTGCCAACAACAACTATCTATAGTAAAAATATCAGCAATATTTATTTATATAGTACAATTACGCACAAGACCTTTCTATGGCTAAAATACCAGCAATACATATTTATAAGGTGAAATTACCAACAACAACTATCTATAGTAAAAATGCCAGCAATACTTATTTATATAGTATAATTTCCCACAAGACCTATCTATGGCAAAAATTCCAGCAATTCATATTTATATGGTAAAATTACCAACAACAACTATCTATAGCAAAAATACCAGCAATACTTATTTATATAGTAAAATTACCCACAAGATCTATTTATGGAAAAAATTCCAGCAATTCATATTTATATGGTAAAATTACCAACAACAACTATCTATAGTAAAAAATACCAGCAATACTTATTTATATAGTAAAATTACCCACAAGACCTATCTATGGCAAAAACGCCAGCAATATATATATATCTATATAGTAATTACAAACTAATATAATAAATTCCAAAATAATATATTTAAATGGGTCGTTTGTTCAGATGCTGTCTCACACGATTCTTTTAAGAATATCGTGGCATGCAATTGACAAGACATCTTTATTTGCAAACCTGGAGAATAGGTGAAACATTAAGATTAATAAAGATAGTGCTTTGTAAATATAAACAAGTGCAACTAGGATTCGAACTCGTTCTGTTTTTTATACTGTTAACTACAAAGGACATGAAAAAGCCTGTCTAATGTTAACCCGAAATCACTAACCATGGTTATATAGTCAGTCAGTTAAGTGCCATACGTGATACACGCTTGGGCGATCATGTCTCGAAAGAGACATGACTGTCTGGGTAGAAGATTATAGTAGTTTGCCATCGAGCCCAACTGGTTATATAGTACCCAGCGCAAATAACGCCATTTTAATTACAATTTAATTAAATTTTCAGTACCTGATTTTCTTACCTAAATAATATGTTTTTCATTTCCTATTAATGGGAACTCAAAGTACAACTTTGAAGTGCCTGCATGTAAAATATTTCAAAGAAAGATTTATATTTAATATTTGTTTTGTATTTTCAAAATCGGGTATGATATACCCATGGTTAGTAGTGGTGTAACTTTAATTGATAGTTAGTGTTCCAGGGTTAATCTCCCAGAAGATCCGTCAGCAAAAGATAGCAAATCAAGTACTAGGTTGCTAGAAAAATAATGTCCGATATTAGAATAAACTTTTAATTATGTTTTAATATATTATTATAATAGTAGCACTAAATATCTAAACTGTCATACGTATACAACCGTTTTCTAAAACCAATGACTAAAAAATAGTTTCGAGTAATTGAAGTATGTAGGTCTTCGTGAGGACCGTCCTTCTTCGAACCTCTGGAGTAGCGCAACAGAACAAGCTAAAAAATTTCCAAATAACAGAAATTATATCACTTGAGAACTTTCAACAGCGGCAACAAATAAAATGGATAGCATATATATAATTTAAAGAGAAAATAATGACATAATCAAGATGCTGACCTTCTACATTACTTCAAATAAAAAGTTAGGAAGGAACCCCCGCCTCACTAATGGAAAGAGCGGTAACATTTACTTGATTTGAGAAACCCATTTCCCCTGATGTGCGTTGTGGTGCAGTGGATATCGCTCGGAACGAGAAATCGTGGAGCCGAGTTCGGATTCCAGCTGAATTCATTGCATTCACTTACGCGCAAATACCCTTGGGGAAGGTATTAATCCGTCTCTTCCTTCCAGTTATGGGTTAAATAACAGGACAGATTGGGTTCTATAGCCTTGGCTGGTAACCAGTCTACTGCAGAAGG
The DNA here is from genome assembly GCA_037127315.1 of Ascarosepion bandense. Classification (NCBI taxonomy): domain Eukaryota; kingdom Metazoa; phylum Mollusca; class Cephalopoda; order Sepiida; family Sepiidae; genus Ascarosepion; species Ascarosepion bandense. The sequence goes on from JBBBDQ010000484.1 coordinate 11,955,688, forward strand.
CAAATGACAACCTACTGCAGAATAATCTTCTGCCCAGTCAGTCATGTCTCTTTTGAGACATGATCAGCCAAGCGTGTTTCACATATGGCACTTAACTGACTGACTGATTTCCCTGAATAATTGTTTTCAGAGAAAGATTTTATAAATTTCAACCGAAAGTAGCACTGGCTGCTCGGTGAATGAATGTCAAACGTTTCCTTGTAGGGAAAAGGCTCAAGTTACCATTGACTTTTCTTTTGCGCATGTTTTTTTTTATTTTTAAGCAGAGATCTTGCATTATGGGTGTTCTGCATCAAGTCCTACGACCTCAAACTAGAACTTTTCGCAAAATATTTTCAAAGCCAAGAAACGTAGATTTCTGAAAAGAATGGGTGCTAGGCTTTATTACGATTTTATTCGTGTATCTATCGGTTTGGTGGTGTAGAGCCCAAACCTACAATGATAACTTGCACAGTAGAGGCCTGAACGTCCAACATTCTTGGCAACCTTAATCCAGATGTCAGTGTACCTCAAGTCGAAGGTTATTAAGGTTTTCAATGTCTTTGGCTTTGATAGTATGGTCACCAGGAACAAAAACATCGACAACGAGATATTTTGTTGGGTTTGTTTGCTTTTTCGTTTTTTTTTTTTTGTTTTTGTTTTGTTTTTTTGGCTTTTTTGTTTTTGTTTTTTGGAGTGGGGGGTCTCATTTATTTATTCTTTTCAACAACTGTGATGGCGATTTTGGTAGTCTCTGTTTGAATGTTAAAATTCCATAAGATTTTGACTTAGTCGTTTTCGATTACTTTCTCTGGTTTGTAGTGGTATTATCATTATGTCCTTCTTCATCATAATTTGATTTATGCTATGGTCAAGTCCGCAGATCGTGGTGTATTGTTATGGCTCCATTTCATGTTGTTTTTATCTCCCCTAACATCCCTAGCGTTAAATAAAGTTCTCCTTAGTGTGTAGGCTGTACTTAACAAGACAATTTTTTGTATATCTCTTAAGTTGAGGTTTCCAGGGATTCTTTCAATGTGTTGTTTTGTTCCATTTTTTATCATTCCAAGTGCACCTACTGTCACTGGTACGATTCTTGTTTTCAACTTCTACATCTTTTTCTATATCCATTTCCAGGTTTTTATATTTTGACAGTTTTTCGAATTCCTTGGTTGCTATGTTACAATCCGCTGGAAAAGCCATATCAATTAATAAGCAAGTTTTTTTTTCTTTTTGGTTTTTAACAATAATGTCCGGCCTATTTTGCTTCAATTTTCCAGTCTGTGTAGATGGTGTAATCCCATAGAATGGTGACTTCTTCTATTTCTGTAACCGATGCTGGGTGATGTTCATACCAGTGTTTGTTTACATTTTTTCAATGTGCTTGCACATTGTCCAGTGTAAATATTGCCCCACTACAATTATTATTATGTCATTTTTCATCATATTTCGATTTCTGCTTTGGTCTCACTACCAATCAAGTCTGCGGGGAGACCTAAGGCAGGTAGTGGCGTGTTGCTATGGCTCCATTTCATGTTTTTCTATCTTCCCTATCATCTCCAGCATTACATAGATAAAGTTTTCCTTAGTGTGTGGGCTGTATTTATAAGACAATTTTTTGTATATCTCTTAAGCTGGGGTTTCCAGGGATTCTTTCAATGTGTTGTTTTGTTCCATTTTTTATCATTCCAAGTGCACCTACTATCACTGGCACAACTCTTGTTTTCAATTTCCACATTTTTCCTATTTCAATTTCCAGGTCTTTATATTTTGATAGTTTTTCAAATTCCTTGATTGCTATGTTACAATCCGCTGGACAAGCCATATCAATTAATAGACAAGTTTTCTCCTTCTGGTTTTTAACAATAATGTCTGGCCTGTTTGCTTCAATTTTTCTGTCTGTGTAGATGGTGTAATCCCATAGAATGGTTACATCTTCTATTTCTGTAACCGGTGCTGAATGATGTTCATACCAGTGTTTGTTTACAGCTTTTCCATAATGTTTGCACATTGCCCAATGTAAATATTGCCCAACTCTATCGTGGCGATTTTTATATTCATTTGGGGTAAGCACAGAACAGCCTGAGATTAGGTGGTCTATTGTTTCTTGGTGTTTATCACAAAACCTGCATTTTGGATCCATATTATTATGCATAATATTTGCCTGAAAGTTTCTCGTGAAAAGACTTTGGTCTTGTGCTGCAAGTATAAATCCTTCAGTTTCAGACTTTAATCCAGATGCACGTAACCATCGATGAGTATTAACTTTGTCAACATTGGATTTATTGGCACGTACTGGATATTGGCCATGCAGAGGTTTGTCTTGCCAGCGCTGTTTCATCTTTTCAAGAGCTTTATCTTTGGCTTTCATTTTCATATTCTTTGCCGCAATAGTTGGTTCTTGGCTACTGTTTTGCTTTTCTACAGAATCTACTAACTGTAAATCTTGTTTGTATTTACTGTCTTCTTTTATTATTATTATTATTATTATTATGTTGTCATTTTTCATCATATTTCGATTTCTGCTTTGGTCTCACTACCAACCAAGTCTGCGGGGAGACCTAAGGCAGGCAGTGGCGTGTTGTTATGGCTCCATTTCATGTTTTTCTATCTTCCCTATCATCTCCAGCATTACATAGATAAAGTTTTCCTTAGTGTGTGGGCTGTACTTAATAAGACAATTTTTTGTATATCTCTTAAGCTGGGGTTTCCAGGGATTCTTTCAATGTGTTGTTTTGTTCCATTTTTTATCATTCCAAGTGCACCTACTATCACTGGCACAACTCTTGTTTTCAATTTCCACATTTTTCCTATTTCAATTTCCAGGTCTTTATATTTTGACAGTTTTTCAAATTCCTTGATTGCTATGTTACAATCCGCTGGACAAGCCATATCAATTAATAGACAAGTTTTCTCCTTCTGGTTTTTAACAATAATGTCTGGCCTGTTTGCTTCAATTTTTCTGTCTGTGTAGATGGTGTAATCCCATAGAATGGTTACATCTTCTATTTCTGTAACCGGTGCTGGGTGATGTTCATACCAGTGTTTGCCTACAGCTTTTCCATAATGTTTGCATATTGCCCAATGTAAATATTGCCCAACTCTATCGTGGCGATTTTTATATTCATTTGGGGCAAGCACAGAACAGCCTGAGATTAGGTGGTCTATTGTTTCTTGGTGTTTATCACAAAACCTGCATTTTGGATCCATATTATTATGCATAATATTTGTCTGGAAGTTTCTCGTGAAAAGACTTTGGTCTTGTGCTGCAAGAATAAAGCCTTCAGTTTCGGACTTTAATCCAGATGCACGTAACCATCGATGAGTATTAACTTTGTCAACATTGGATTTATTGGCACGTACTGGATATTGGCCATGCAGAGGTTTGTCTTGCCAGCGCTGTTTCATTTGTTCAAGAGCTTTATCTTTGGCTTTCATTTTCATATTCTTTGCCGCAATAGTCGGCTCTTGATTTCCGTTCTGCTTTTCTACAGAATCTACTAACTGTAAATCTTGTTTGAATTTACTGCCTTCTTTTATTATTGAATATTTTTTCTTTCTTTCTTCATGTTGCCTTACTAATTGTAACATCCAATCCTTTGTTGTTTCTATGTGTGTTAGTAAGCCAATAGTTGTTGTCTTGTATGACAATTCCAGCTGAATAAGACCCCTTCCACCTTCTTTACGGGGTATGTATAGACGGTCTACATCAGCCTTTGGATGATGCATCTTATGCTTAGAAAGAAGCTTTCTTGTTTTAGCATCCATTCGCCTGATGTCGTTTAGAGTCCAGTTTAAGATGTTAAAGCTATATTGGACAACTGGGATTGCAAGGCTATTAATGGCCATAACTCTGTTCTGTGAATTTAATTCAGTTTTTAATAACATTCGTAGCCTTCTATAGTACTCTTTACGCACTATTTCTTTCATTTTTTTATGGTAAATGTTTACGCTCTCATTTACACCTAGGTATTTATAAGCTTCTTCTGGTTTCAATTCTTTTATTGTTGCAGCAGGGTCTAGGCTAATTGAGGATGTTTCTTGTATTGATCCACGTAAAACTGTAGCTTTAGCACATTTATTCAAATTAAATTTCATTCCAATGTCTTCGCTGAAGCATTTTACAGTTTGCAGAAGACCTTCCAGTTCATTATCATTCTTAGCATATAACTTCAAGTCATCCATGTAAAATAGATGGTTTATTTTCTTTTGTCCTATTTTATAACCACATTCTGTCTTGTTAAGTTGACTGGTTAGTGCTATTAATGATATGCAGAATAGTAAGGGAGATAAAGAATCACCTTGAAATATACCTCTTTTGATGTTTATTTCATCAGACTTATAGGTTCCATTTATATGATTGAGGTAAAGGGTTGTTTTCCATATAGACATGCACTGTTTGATGAAATTGATGATGACGGGCGATATCTTGTATATATTTAAAGTCTTTAAAATCCAGTCATGTGGCACACTATCGAATGCCTTTCGATAGTCTATCCAGGCTGTACTAAGATTTTTCTTTGTACTGTAGCAGTTTTCCAGGATCATTTTGTTAATCAGCAATTGGTCTTTACAACCATAACAGCCACGTTTGCACCCTTTTTGTTCAAGCGGTAACATGTCATTTCTTTCTAAGAATAAATATGTATACTTTGTTAAAATAGATGTTAATAGTTTATATGTTGTCGGAAGACATGTAATTGGTCTGTAGTTTTTCGGATTTTTTGTGTCACCATTCTTGGGTAGAAGAAATGTAATTCCTTTTGTCAACCATGCAGGAATTTTAGTGGGGTCGTCAACCATTTCTTGAAGTTCTTTGGCTAGTTTTTTATGTGATGCGCTTAAATAATATAGCCAAAAGTTAGGAATTTTATCTATGCCTGGGAATTTCCAATTGTGTGTTTTTTTTAGTGCATATTTAACATCATCTTCTTTAATTCCAGACCATGTCTGTTCGGGTTTATTTTTCATTCGTTCTGTCTCTTGCGTAATCCAATGTACTTCCTTGCTAAGTTCTTTAGGGCAAGCCCATATCTTTTCCCAGAACTGTGTGACTTCTTCCATTCTGGGGGGTACTGTCACTTCAATTCTTTTTTTACCTATTATTTTTACCTATTTTTTTACCTATTATTTTTGCCTATTATTTTATTATTTTTACTTATTATTATTATTATTATTATTATTATTATTATTTGAGAAAGCAACATGCCAACAAACAACGCTGGAGGATAAATATACGGAGTCCAATATGTCAATACACTAGGCACGTGCATTAAAGGGAAATATGCGCAATATAGTGACAGATTTTGATAAAAAAGAAACAACGCGTGACCTATAACCTTACAGGTAGGGGCCATTGAGAAATACCTTCAGACCATGTGACCTTGTCTACTCATACGCTAGCTTCAGTCAATCATAAAACTTTGTCAATATCATTTGTACGATCTTACTTGTAACAATTTTGTTAAAGTTGCTAAGCTCAAATATTTATCGAGGGAATAGAGGAATTCCAATCGGTATTTTATAGTCGTGAAACTCGCAAGGAGATTATTTAATCATTAGCATCAGAATCTTTAGGAAATGAAAATTCAAATTGGACTACAGTAAATGTCTTGTTCAGTCCCACAAATTTGCATGCCAATTGCCTAACTTTAACCTGTTGGTGTTAACTCTCGTAGGGATTGACGCGCATGTCTCGTAGGGACTGACGCTCTTGTCTCGTAGGGATTGATGCGCATGTCTCGTAGGGACTGACGCGCTGTACACCTCTGTCTTTTGGGCCCCTCTTTTTACTGACGACCATGAAATTCGGGTTTCTTTAGTTTCATTTATCATATAAATAAACTCTGTTTGGGTTTATTTCTATATATTTCTGTCCATTTTACTCTCACCCTCAATCTTCATATCTATGAGAGGATTTGTATACTATTGTTCGCACAATATAAACCCCAAGAGCCACTCAAGGTAGACGTTCTAACTGATGATTTTTACTATTAAGTTGTTACTACATAATGACCTTAGCGTTCTCGTCCTCCAAATCTCAACACCCGGGCTTGATTCTTTTTTTTTTAATCATATCACCCCGAGCAAGGCGGTAACGCCACTGATGTGCAGGGGGCTACATAGGAGTGAAAAGATTGGAAAAGAGAAACAGACTTTATTTATATGATAAATGAAACTAAAGAAACCCGAATTTCATGGTCGTCAGTAAAAAGAGGGGCCCAAAATGCCAACTACAGGTCGGAGATACTAAAATCGAGCAAGCATAGAAATTTAAATCCCTGGGAAATGTTCTAACAGATGACGGAAAGTGCGACCCTGAGACCTGAAGGCGTATTGACATGGTCAAGCTTGTATTCCAAAAGTTAGGCAGAGTATTGAGAGACAGGAGAATTTCGTTGAAAACAAAAACAAAAGTACTGGATTGTAATGTGATATCTGTCCTTTAATATGGCAGCGAATGCTGGACAATCTCCTTAAAAATGAAGAAACCGAAATATGGTCCTACAGAAAGATGCTGAGGATACCATGCACCAAATATGTGAGCAACGACGTGGTTTGGAGAGGATAGATAGGAAACTTATACTTAACATCAGAAAAAGACAGCTGAAGTTTCTGAGACATGTAATAAAGAAGTGGGGCTTAGAGAATATGATACTCATATGACAGATAGAGGGAAATAATGACAGGCAAAAGCAACGCATGACGTACTTGATGGGCTTGAGAAAATGAATGACACAGCATGGTTTTGGAGGTGTAACAAGAGAAAGGATGTTAAGATCTGCAGGGGATAGGGAAATACGGGAGGCCATGATCGCCTACGTCTTGAAGGGACAGAGGATATGGAAGAAGAAAAAAAAGGAAAAGTGAAAAGAAAAAAATGTTTGTAATGACATTACATTCAAAAGTTGTTAAGAATAGATTATAGATACGAAAGAGCAGGGCGTTTTCAGGTAATTAAAGAAAGGGACTTTTGTCAAGAAAGTATATTTGCAACAATAGTATAAACTAACCTTAAATAATTGAAGGCGAATCTTATAAAAACGAATGACGTCACAAATACGTCATAGAACATGCCTTCTTAACAATGCAAATGGAAAAAGAAAGCTGAATTTAAAATCTTTAAAATGGCTTTACTAAACAGTAGCCTACGCGAAAAATAATCAAGTTCGAGAAAGAAAATGGAATTTTACAATTGAACAATCACAATTAACAAGACTCAATCATCTGATTAGTTGAGAAAATGTAAATAACGAGAAATAAAGAAAAAAAAACGGACTTGCAAACGGAATGGATTTAAGATGGAATTAATTCAAAATTGATGAAGATGCTCACTGAAGCTGAAAAAGAAACAGAAGGCAAAAAAAAATAATACGAGTAGGCAAAATGCAAAGGACAATTCATCGAATTATCAATTTTACGGTCATAATATCGCAGATTTTACTAGTATATAAAAACATCGCAGAAACAAACAAACAAACAAACAAACAAACAAACAAACAAATAAAGTTACGAACGAAATAAGACAAACCAGAAAAAAAAGAATGAAGGAATAAAGGAATGAAGGATCAAAAAAATTAACGAACCAGATGATAAATAAGATAAAAGAAAAACCAGTAAAGAAAGAGGTGGTCCTGGGCATGACAGTAAACTGCATCCGGCAGCAAGGCCTTTGATTAGAAGGTTGTGAGGAGCATGGGACCACCTCTTAATTACTGCTGTTCCCAGGTCCATTCTGATCCAGAGTGGTAGCACCTGTTAGGGTCCCAGCTATGGGTAAATAGTTAACACCCAAACGACGGTCAAAACACTATGACAGTATAAAAATACTTTTATAGAAATTTATACATAAAAATAGACTTTTATAGAAAAATATACATTTTTGAAGGAAAGATATTACCAACAATACATTTTTGAAAATAAAATTATTAACATAACACATTTTTTTAGGAAAAAAAATTCTCAGCAAAACATTTTGGAATACAAAACTAAAAGACATTTTTCAGTTTTCTAAAATAAAAAAGAATAAAAACAAAACATTTTCATTAAAATCTGACTAAATCAACCTTCTCACTATAACTGAACTAAAAAAAAAATACCTAAAATCCCACCTTTTTGGCATTAAATAACCCACAGAGGTGTTGATATGCCATTAAAAAAAAACTCAAACAAAAGAAACAGGGGAATAAACAAAGTTATAAATTCGATAAAAAATAAAACCAGAAAAGAAAGAAACACAGTATTATCGAATATCTGTCACCGATGAGCATTTCGACGCGAGTCTCTTGAGTCGGTCAATCAGATAAGTCAATTTTGTTGATTGTCTATCGATTATATTCAGAAATCTGAAAATTGAAGGTGAGTAACAACTCCGTGCATTATTCAAATAATAATTTTGTTTTGAAAGTAAGGTTTATTTGAGACAATTCATTACTGACCTTTAATAATGCATTTCTCTAGATGATCATTATCAGTGCATCCATTTATATTATACATCTATTTTGTTGGTCCTTTCGTTTTACTTTCCTTTACTACCTTACTACTCTCTTTTGTCAGCAAAATAGACACCCTAAGATGTGTGTTACATACTGGGGACATCAAAATAAGTTTTGGACAAAATGTTTGGATAGTCTAGTAACAGACGACCAAAAGTGACAGAAAGCGAAATATAAAGGCAAAGAGGAACAGTGAAACATGCCTTCCAGAAACTCAGCAAAATAAAAAAGTTAAGAATAATCTATTACTCCCCCCTCGCACAAAATTTTTTGTACCGCTTTGGAATATTTAATCTCCTATATCCATTCGTCTCGCTAGAATCTATTACAACTGAATAGTGAGTACGATCCTCACTGAGTACCCCATACTTTCGGTATTGTGTCACATCTAAGCAGCACTTAGAAAATCAATATTGCACCACATACATGGATATCGGCTTGAAATGAAAAATCGGAAAGTCGAGTTCAAATTCCAGTTGAATTAGTCGCATCCACTTACGCTCAAATACCCTTGGAAAAGGTACTACTTCATCTCTCGTCCCTCCAAATATGGGTTGATCAGCTGGACATATTAGATTATATAGCCTTGTTTGGTAACCAGTCTACCGCAGAAAGTAATGTTAACCTACTGCGGGATAATTTTATTCCTAGTCAGGCATGGATCGAAAGTAACATGATCGCCAAAGGGTGCATCACTTCAATGAATTTCCAATAGATAAGAACTGGAAGCAACAAAGATGTAGACCTAACGGTGAATGCTAAAAATGCAATGTAAAGATCGAGTAAGTTCCAATGGAAATTGGTTTCACCTATGGGTTGATTGATTTTTTATGGCTTATCAACTTTTTGCAGGTTATTTAAAGTCAGAAAATAACTTTTGTTTTTTGGAGATAATAAAGATTTACTGATACAAGTTCTACTAATTAACCCATAGCTGGGGTGAGAAAAGGTGGACTCATGACGTTCTCAAGAGTATTTGTACGAAAATAAGTATAACGAAACCACCTGAAATTGAAACACGAATTACCGTTTTCCAATTCGGAGCCGTCTACCATTATCAGTCAGTTAAGTACCATACGTGATACACGCTTGGGAGATAATGTCTCAAAAGAGACATGACTGACTGGGCAGAAGATTATCCCGCAGTAGGTTGACATCGCTTTCTGTGGTAGACTGGTTGCCAGCCAAGGCTATAGAACCCAATCTGTCCTATTATTTAACCCATAACTGGAGGGAAGAGACGGATTAATACCTTTCCCAAGGGTATTTGCGCGTAAGTGAATGCAAGGAATTCAACTGGAATTCGAACTCGGCTCCCCGATTTGTCGTTTCGAGTCGATATCCACTGCACCACAACGCACATTCTATTTTTATCGTAAAATAATATTCAATGTAAAATCATTTCTAATGTGTTTTTATAGGAAAACATTTTCAATGCATTCCTAAAGTTGCATTTGCATTAGAATTGATTTGTTTATACCAGATAACAAACAAAATATTTTGTCTGAAGTGTTAATATAAGTACCTGACTCCCTCGACTATAAGTACCTGACTCCCTCGACTATAAGTACCTGACTCCCTCGACTATAAGTACCTGACTCCCTCGACTATGCTTTATCTTATTTCTCCTTGTGCAGCCTCTTGCTCCCAGAGACAACGTTGCAAGCTTATCACTGCTCTGTTGTTATTTCAATTTCAGATGAGCTCCGTTTTTTATTTCTGCAAGCACACGTCTTGTTATTTTGACGGAGCTGAATCACTCTCATATCCCCCGTGTTCCAAATATAAAAAGAAACTTACACACAGACAGCTTTTTCCCATGAACTACCACATTGTGGTACTGAATTCTGCGTGGATAATTTCAAGAATACTACAATCTTAACCTCTTCAAATCAAGAGTCAATCGTTATCCATCCCCCTTATCCTCATAATCTTCACCTCCTTCCACCTCCTTTTTCATTTATATTCCACCTCAAGGCTCATCCCTTGTATCCTGTTTAGGATGTGGTTTCCGGTTTTTCTCTTTTCCAATCTTTTCACTCTTTTTTATTTAATTTTTTTTTCAATTGGAGTAGATAGACTAAACTATCGCCCGGTTCACACTCCAACAACGTCTATTGAGCAGGTGAAGAGGTTCATCCCTTTTTTCCTGTTTAAGATGTGGTTTCCGGTTTCTCTCTTTTCCAATCTTTTCACTCTTACGTAGCCCCCTGCGCATCAGTGGCGTTTTCGCCTTGCTTGGGGTGATATGATTAAAAACAAAAAAAATATTACACATTTAATTGATCATCATCATTTTAACAGTAACCTTTTGCCTTTAATGATTCTTTAGTTTTATACGAGGTGAATTAGAGTATAAATAAAAAGGAGGCCATCTTGAATATGTACGTACAACTACTAACTACTTGACAAAAGGCTTCATTTTCGTTTTTATTTCCCTCCAGTTTGAAGATACAAACAATTTTCATCGACTCTAAACCGGATGTAGACCATCAAAACATTCACTCGATTATCCTATACTTCAACCATTAAACTATACTTGCAAATGCAAGAATGTGCTGGTATTATTTTTAAAAATGCCGAATATGCAGTGGGTGCAGGTCTGTAAAAGCTTTGATGCCTTTTTCACCGCGGGAAGAGATTAGGGTGAGTCAGGCAGGTGTATGGAATGCGTTGAAGTCCACATGAAGGTTTGGTCGGGTGGATGAGTAGAAATCAACAGATCCTTTTGTAAAACAGGTTGGAATTTAAAAAATATATATATCCTGAACAACAATGAATAAAAAAAGGCATGTTTGCACTTGAGACAAATTAAAATTTAAGGTCGACTGAAACCTCCTCAGCAGGGTCCATTTATACAACAAGGAAAAATAATTTCTCATTCGCTATCCTTCAATGACATTCCTTAGTAAGTATTTTTCAATTAAAAAACCGTAATCCGTTAAGATCGTAGGGGCACTAAACTTAGTGTAGCCATAACAGCTGTGGTTGTGTCTAAGGCAAGATAATCTCACGGAGTCCATCTATCTTCTGATTTTAAAATTTAGAGTTTTCTTTCTTCTAGACTACTTGCTACATAGTGTAAGAGAGTTCAGTCTGGTCTGTTATTTAATCTATAGTGGGAGGAATATGGATTCATTCTTTTTCTAAGGGTATTAGCACGAAGTGAACGAGACAGAATCGACTGAAACTTCGGTTCACGATTTCACTTCCCGCGCCGATTACCGTTACGCTATCCTCCCATCTATCTATCTATCTATCTATCTATCTATCTATCTATCTATCTATCTATCTATCTCAGTCTATTCCTATCTATCTATCTATCTATCTATCTATCTA